>CAHIKZ030002032.1:17500-55000 GCA_903632075.3 Acanthosepion pharaonis | reverse complement strand
TGTTTGTTATTGCATCCTTCATGGCTTTTTTTTGGCCTCCGAATCCGCTCTGTCATTTCCCGGTATCCCATGATGGCTTCGGATCCAACAAAAGATTATTTCTTTATTTTTAGACAACTGGTAGCTTCTGTTTAGTACTTGTGTGGTTAAAAGGTCACTAACATTTTTATTTTTTAATGCAGTAAGTGCAGATAAAGAGTCTGTGAAAATTATGAATTTACTGTGAGGTGTTGTGATTATTATGTCAAGTGCTAAATTAATAGCAATTATATCCGCACTATATATTGAAGCTTGAATAAGTAATTATTTTCCGTTGCTTATTCTGTTTTAGTATGGCAGCACATCCTACTCCATTTTCACTTTTTGCTCCATTTGTATGGTAAAAAAAAAAGAAGCTGTCTATGTCTAAAGATGGTCTGAGTGGTTATTTTTAATCTTCAATATTTTAGACTGGTATACAATAGGTTTTGTTTTGAATTCTGGATATCTTGTAAGGTCTAAAATTATTTTAGGTTGGGTTTATGATCCAAGGGGGTGTAAATGAAATAATTGATTTGTGAATTTGTGTTGTATTTATCAGGTTTTCTCCTATGATGTTTTTAATGCGTAAACTGAAAGGTTTGATGGATTTTTCTTTTTACTGGAAAAGTTCTGTGTATTGTGGTTGGAAAGTATTACTGTAAGCTGGGTTTAGAGGACATGATGATAGTTTTAGGTAGTATTGGAGAGTAAGCTTTTCACATCTTAGTTTAAGAGATGGTTCATTTGCTTCCGTGTATAAGCTTTTAACAGGAGAGGTGCTATATGCTCCAAGGGCTAGTCTAAGTCCTTGATGGTGTATAGTATCAAGTTCTTTCAAATATGTTTTTCTGGCTGCTCCATATATAAAGCAGGCATAATCAAGTTTTGATCTGATTAGAGAGCGATATAATTTTTTGTTCTAAGTAATTGTATAGCTTTATTACATTTGGATCAAGTATTTAATATGGGAAATAAAGGTGAATTTGCGGTCAAAAATGACTCCAAATATTTGTATTGTTCTACAACTGGAATTTTAGTGTTGTCAATTTTCAGTACTGGGTCAAGGTAGAGTTTATGTTGGTTGCAGAAGTGGACACATTTCGTTTTTTCTGTTGAAAATTTTAGTCCATTCTCTGTGGTCCATTTGTTGAGTTTATCAAGGCATATCTGGAGTTGTCTTTCTGTATGGTTCATATTTCTTGCTCTATAACATATCAGGAAGTCATCTACATACAAAACATAGTTTGTTCTGCTATTTATGTTTTTTACAATATCATTTATTTTGATATTAAACAGCGTAACGGACAAGAAACTGCCTTGAAGTACACACATTTCTTGTTCTTTTTCTTCAGAGAAAATATCTCCTATTTAACTTAATCTTCTATCCTGCATGAATTTTTTGATAAATATTGGCATACGATCTTCTAGCTTCAAGTTTTTAAGGTCTTTTACTATGTCGTGCATTTTGTCATATGCAATTTCAAGATCAAAGAAAACTACCACTAGATGCTCTTTTTTTTAAATAAAGGCCTCTTTGATAAAGGTTTCTAAGCAGATCAGATGATGCATAAAGATTCTTTGACTTCTAAAACCAGATTGATATTCAGTTATTAATTTGTTAGGTTCTAGATATCAGATCAATCTGGCATTTATCATTCTCTCTAGTGTTTTGCAGACAAAACTGCTAAGAGGAATTGGTCTGTAGTTTTTTTGCATTTGTATTGTCTCTCATAGGTTTGGATATTGGTATAAATGTAGTTTGTTTCCATATTTTAGAGATGTCACCGCTCTTCCATATAGTATTGTAGATTTGTAGGAGTTACTTCCTGGATGGTTTGGGTAATTCTTTTAGGAATTGATAGTGAATTTTGTCTGGTCCAACTGCTGTATTGTGGGCCTTGTTGAGGATTCCAACAGTTCTGTAGTAGAGAAAGGTTGGTTGCTTTCAGTATTTTTTTGTTTTGAATTTGATTTTTACTTTTTTTTGTGCTTTTGTTTTGATGGTTTGAAAATTTTTGCTTTGGTTTTCTGTGGATGAATTTTTGTGAGACAATTTTGGCAAATGGTTTTCCATATTTTCTCATCGGTAATCTTTTTTTGGTTATTGTGGGTAAGATGTTTGGTAGGGTATTGCTATTTTTTTTAAGTTATTTTCCAAATCATCTGCCATACTTTTTTTTTGGTTTTCTCTTATTTATTTTGGCAACGTAATTTTTCCATGTATTTCTTTTGGATTCTTTGATGATTTTTCAGGCTTTGGCTCTGCTCTTTTTATAGGTGTTTAAATTTTCTCGTGTTGGGTTTATTTTGAATTTCTTTAGTGTTGCTCTGTGTAATCTGACATCTTTTTTGCATTCCTTATTGAATCATGGCCTATTGTATTTTGAAGAGGTGGGGCTTTTGTGTTGGTAAAGTACAGGGTTTCTTCTTCATTATTGTTTATTGGCTTCTGTGGTTAGTTCGATTAGACATGAAGTTTTAAATCCATCCCAATTAGCCTTTTCTAAATTCCAGGAGTTTTTTTTTTTTTTATTTAGTTTGTTGGTGGTATTTTCTAGTAGAATCAGAAAGTGGTCACTTCCACATGTGTCATCATGTACTTTCCAGTTATAATCTAGAAACAGGTTAAGGTCACATTATTAAATCTATTTCTTAATATGTGCCTGTTGTTGGGTGTAGGTATGTGCTTGGTTCATTGTTATACATGCATAACTGATGTTTAATACAGATTCTATTATTTTGTCCTTTTTGTCCGTTTTCTTGCTTCCCCAGATCTCATTATGGCTTTTGAAGTCCCACATTATAATAAAGGGGTCTTAGTAGTTGTGATATCAAATTGTTTAGCTCTGATTCTTGGAGTTATTCACTTGGGCGAATATATAGTGAACACAATTATTGTTTTGTGGAGGGATGCTGATATAGCGGCTGCTTCCATATTGGTATTTAGTGTGACTTCACTGTGCGGGATATTATTGTTAATAAGTACTGATGATCTGCCACAAGGTCTATCAGCCTGCTGCTTAATATAATTGTACAATTGATGGGTTTGATGTTGATGGTATTGTTTTTGAGATGAGTTTCTTGAAGGCATATGATTGTTGGGTAGTATTTTGTTATAAGCAGCAATAATTCAGAGTGATTGACACTTGCTCCTCTGATATTCCATTGGATGCTTTTATTGTCCATATGATTTTAATTTTTGGGGTCTATGTGTTTTTTTTTTTTGTTTTTTTTAGATTTCTTGGTTTTTACCCTTGCGGGTAAAGGCTCCTCAACCTCCATTTTTTTCCAATAGATTATGCCCTTTTTTAAGCTCCACAGGAGCTGGGTCTTTTGACTGGCCCGATGTTTTCTCTGTGGATGTATTCCTCTTTGGGGAGGTCTTTGTCACCCTTTTTCCATTGCTCACCTCGCATGTTCGTGGACGGATGGGAGATCTTTGGTATTTTGGTTTAGAGGTAGTCTTCGCAGGAGAACGCGGTATGTTTTCATCTTTCGTTTCACCGTTTGTTTCCGGTTCCTGTGATTCCTCTCAAACTCCATAAGTCTTTCTAAGGTGTTCTTGAAAATTTAGCCACTCATTTGTAGTCAAATGTCGTAATTTGTCTATCAGTTCACGGTATTTGTCTTCTTGAGTTTTTTTTTGTTCCTTGATATTTGTTTTTTTGTGTTACATAGGCATACGACTGTGCTCCCATATAAGAATCGACAATCCTCCTAGCCTCTGGGAAGAACAAATTTCTTTTGTGTTTAATTTGCACCACCTCTTTTTCTTTCCTATAAACTTCAGTCTCTAGAGAACGCAGGTTGATTCTCATGACAATTGGTGCATCTTCTTTCTCTCTGGCATTCCTCTTCCGTATGGGCTGGGTTCTTTTCTGAGCATTTGCCACAGACCTGTTGTCCTCGGCATATGTCTTTGTGGTGCCCAAATCTCTGGCACTTAAAACACCGCAAGGGAGCTGGTACATAGGTTTCACGGTCGAAAGACTGGAACTCTATTTTAACTTCCCTTGGAATAGTGCGTGAGTCGAACGTAAGTATATGTGTTGGTCAATATAATCTCACCATTCCTCTTAATGCTAATTCTTTTGTAATCGGTGACACCCTGCCTTCACAGTGCCATTTTTGTCTCTTCTGTTGCTAAGCTCAATTCTTCACTTCTTATGACTCTTACAAGAGTTCGACTTCTCATGCAGTTAAACCTTATATTTATACTTATGGAATTTTTCCATTTTTAGTAAATTTTCGGCATGTTTTTTCTCAGTTACTTCTACCAATAGGTTTCCATTTCTAATTAATTCCGACAATTTTTGTTGCTGGTAATATCTTTTTCCTTCATAAATCTATTTTTGATATTCTATTCTTCAAAAAAGTATTGCTGACGATAATATTTTTTACAAAAAGTATTTCTTGTATTAAAATCTATTTTTACACTTTCATAGTGTTTTGACCCCATTTTGGTGGTTAACTATTTGCCCATAGCTGGAACCCTAACAGGTGCTACCACCCTGGGTCAGGGTGGACCTGGAAACACCAGCAAATTAAGAAGTGGTTCCACATTCCTCAAAACCTCCTAATCAGAGGCCTTGCTGTTGGACGTAGTTTATCGTCTTACCCAGGACGGAACTGATTTCGGATTCGACCTGCTAGTTATTATCCTTTCAATGAGAAAATGTGATAATTTACTTAGAGGTTAACTTCCATTGATTCTATGACTATAAGTTTCGAGAATCCGCAATTTTCTGCGATAAAAATGTATAGAAAATGCTTTAAACGCTAGATCATCCACAGAAAATTTGCATCCAGATTCTTACATTTCACTTTTCATGTAAGATCTTCTATTATCAATGTGGAATATTTAATAAGAAGTGATAAATACTCATAAAAAGAAACTAAGTGGAACTGGCTAGGGTATGTATCCAAATACATTAAAAAATATTAATTTTAAAATTGCCATCCCCTCCATGAACGTTACATCACCATAATCACATTTAGCCGGATGAAGGAAGAAATTTGCTATATATATATATATATATATATATATATATATATATATATATATATATATATATATATATGTGTGTGTGTGTGTGTAAAATATATAGGAAAAGAACTCGTTAGGTAAATAATCCAAAGTTCTTTAGTATTTTTGTTATTTTTAAAAAATAGTGCTCGATACAAAAGTAGTGCATAAATATAATTATTTAAAAATGTGATTCCAACGCTACATAAGAGTTCTCATGTTTCAAATATAATTATTTGAATTAAATTGAATTAAAGTACTAAGCTCTGTTCCATCTTCAAGCGAAATTTTTTTTTTATGGAACAGAGCTTAGTACTTCAATTAGTAAATCAAATAATTATATTGAAGTTTATACCCATGATCTTGTTTTGAAACATGAGAACCTTATGTAAAGTTTGAATATTTTTTTGGAATAAATAATTATATATATATATATATACAGAAGAGCCTTTCGGTTAGCAAGGTCAATTTTTACTGTTTTTAAACGCTCCTCTGTGGCTAATACGGTAAAGCACGTCAGGCCATATGACGGTTCTCTCTCTCTCTCTCTATATATATATATATATATATATATATATATATATATACTGTTTAAGAAAAATGAAATAAGTAAATATAAGCAACCGTAGACATGCGTGCTGTACACAGGTAAGCAAATAAATAATTTCCAATTTTTGTCAAGCGGTGTAAATATAATAGTGCTCGATGTGGTTAGACAGAGCCGGGAAATAGATATTAATAAATATACATATAACTGCGTTTGGTGTGCGAATTGAGTTTCGTTGGTTACCGAATTCGTCGGGCACAAGATGTAGCTTATTGTTTTTTTAAATATTCAGTGGATCAGGATAGGAACGTTGTTGCATAGTTCAAAATTAAGATGGTACAAAAATAGTACAAAGCAAATCTGGGGTTTATGTGCAGAAAATGGGATGCAGTTAGGAGTCATTAGGATAAAAAAAAAAAAGAAGTGGAAAATTGTAGCACTTTTGAAATTTAAGATTTGAACGGGAGACGCAGTCGGTTAGCACAAACCTTGGATGTTTCTAGGCTTAAAGGGAGATTATCAGTGTGAGCCTAACGTAAATTAAGTCGAAAAGAAATTTAACTAGGATGTTTTAGGAGAAACATTTTTCTTTGTGTACAGCTAGACGTAAGCTCATTCCGCTTGAGTAGGTTTAAATTATTATTTTTGAGGATGTATTTTTTTTCTAGTAAACGTAAGTTGCATCGTACCCATTTGGAAGAGAATGGTTTGATATATATATATATATATATATATATATATATATATATATATATTATACATACACATACTAAATGCTATGAAAAGCTGGCTTTAGTCGTAACGCCAGTTTTACGCATAAGATCGCGTGAGAATCAAACTCGGGCTACGACAAGAGCCATCCTTTCTTAGAGTTTAACATTGTTAAGCGTTTTCGCTAGGTCTAGACAATCTAGGCTTCGAGCACTTTACTGAGTAGGTAAGTTTGCCTTTTTCTCCCAGTACTGTAGTCTTTAGCCGAGACATTAACTGGATAAGAGTTTTAAGTTTCGACATGTCCGTTGGTTCTATCAACGGTCCATTGTTTATAAACTATTAACCCAGGTATGATTTTTGTCTGGGTCGTAAAACCGCACTTCCAAGGGTGAAAAGTGTGTGTGTGTGTGTGTGTGCGGTCGTTTCTATTATATTTCTTTTCGAGTCTATTTGGATGTGTGCCTAACAAAAAGTAATGTGAAAGTTTTTCTCCGCATTTCCAACTGCAGGCAATGACGTCATTACACTATGTAAGCCACTTAGAAGTTGGTTGACTTTACGTCACTGAACAGGAAAACCATTTAGGTGAAGTGATCGTCTAATTTGGTACTTTTCATCCTGTGTGAGTGTGTGTGCAAAATTACATTGTATGTCACACCAATACAAATCCTCATCAATAACATGAAAGCCATAAGTACAATATTACATATACTGTAAAAAGCTAATACAAAAGTATATATATATATATATATATATATATATATATATATATAAACACCCAGTACCAATAAAATTTCATTCGAGTGAGTAATAAACACACTAAATATATTTTAGAACTAATAATTTAAAATATGACATTGAAAAATCAGGTTTACGTTGATGCGACTATATGCCGAAAATATTTAAAAAAATAAAATAAATATCTCAGTGTTGCCTCTCTTTAGCGACACATCAACGTAAACATCACTTTAGTTCGATGAAGTATCAAAACACGAAACGTGTCGTATAACAAAATTTTCTTTCTGCTGCCAAAGATTTACCTAATATA
The DNA here is from genome assembly GCA_903632075.3 of Acanthosepion pharaonis. NCBI lineage: Eukaryota > Metazoa > Mollusca > Cephalopoda > Sepiida > Sepiidae > Acanthosepion > Acanthosepion pharaonis. The sequence goes on along the minus strand of CAHIKZ030002032.1, from coordinate 47,644 downwards.
TGAAGTAAAAAAAATAAAAAATATATATATATATATATATATATATATATATATATATATATATGACTCCATTTATTTTATCACAGGGCCTCAGACTCAACACGAAGGCCTACATCAAATGTCTTGAGGAGGTAGTGCTGCCCTGGGTCAAGAGAGTAGATGCTGGAAGGTATCTAGCAACAGGACTCTGCACCATGCCACACTAGCAAGAGAATCCAGTCATGTCTCTCGGACATTTCTGCGATCACATCACCTCTTACATCTGGCCGCGTAACTCCTCCGACAGCAACCCCTTGATTATTGTGAGGGGCGACGTTGAGCGAGTGACCAACAAAATTCCTTGTAACACCAAAGATGAACTGAAGGCAAGGATTACTGCAGCATTCACCAACTTGAACAAGGAAACAGCCCAGAAGAGTTGCAGGAGATTCTGAAATCGTCCGGCGGCCGTGGATGAAGCCAATGAAGATTTTATTGAATAAATTTCCTCTTTAGTATTTAAAGATATTTTCGTGTAATTTTGGTAAATATATCTGTTAAAATGAGATGTCTCTGTTATTTTCATTTTTGCATAATTTAGACAACAATTTATCCATCGCACCATATATATATATATATATATATATATATATATATATATATATATATTCGTTGATTTTTTTTCAAACCAAGTTTAGGTTGTGAACCTTATTGACGATCAAATAGCAGCAATTCTAAAACTCCAGATCTATTTTCAGCATTGCTGTCATTTTGGATGGCAGTAGTCAAATCCCGATTTTTGAATTCCTTCAGCCATTTTTGCAAGTTTCTTTGGAGCCATTCCAAGTACTCTGGCAAGGATGACCAACTACAATCTTCGTATTATTCCACCATTCTTTTTTTTCCAAGTTTCCAGTATGTTATCATTGAAGCACGCGGTTATGGGTCTCTGGAGGCGACAATCACTCCAAGACAAACGAATTGTGTATTTTGAGAGTAAAAGTTCGTTATTTTCAAGGTAACTTAGAGGTAAATTACTTCTGCCATCCTGTAAAATCCCAGTCTCCACATGTAAGTTAATATTTTTATGCTTTCACTGTCCTTCAATAACAGATCTTATTCTCGTTGTTTCGGGTGAATAGACTTGAATTTCCCGAATTTTACTCGGATTCTCTATATTAGTGGTTTACAAGTTTAAATAATTCTTTTAGGCTAATTTGGTAGCATGTTATTGGTTTATCTACATATATCCACCCAGATGATATTTTGTACCCTGATGGGTATCATCTATCGCTAATGAAATATAATTTGTGTTAATGAGGCTAATAATAAGGACTACAGGTCTCGTTGTAATAACTTCTTATCCCTTCCTCAACCTCCAGCCAATACCTCGTAAATAATGGTCCATTCAGTTTTGATCGCTTGGATAAACGGAAAAAGGACATATCAGAGATTCTAATCCGTGAAAGAAAAAGAAAACAGTAAAAAGAAAACAGTAAAAAGAAAACAGTAAAAAGAAAACAGTAAAAAGAAAACAGTAAAAAGAAAACAGTAAAAAGAAAACAGTAAAAAGAAAACAGTAAAAAGAAAACAGTAAAAAGAAAACAGTAAAAAGAAAACAGTAAAAAGAAAACAGTAAAAAGAAAACAGTAAAAAGAAAACAGTAAAAAGAAAACAGTAAAAAGAAAACAGTAAAAAGAAAACAGTAAAAAGAAAACAGTAAAAAGAAAACAGTAAAAAAAAAAAAGTTTAAAAAATTTTAGTAAAAAAAAAACAGTAAAAAGAAAACAGTAAAAAGAAAACAGTAAAAAAAAAATAGTAAAAAAAAAAGTAAAAATAAAAAAAAAAAACAGTAAAAAGAAAACAGTAAAAAAAACAAAACAAAAAAAAAACAAAAAAAAAAAAACAGTAAAAAGAAAACAGTAAAAAAAAAAAAAAGAAAACAGTAAAAAAAAAAAAGTAAAAATTTTACAGTAAAAAAGAAAACAGTAAAAAAAAAAAAAAAAGAAAACAAAAAAAAAAAAAAAAAAACAGTAAAAAAGAAAACAGTAAAAAAAAAAAAAAAAAGTAAAAAAAAAAAAAAAAAACAGTAAAAGAAAACAGTAAAAAGAAAAAAGTAAAAAAAAAATGAAAGAAAAAAAAATGAAATGCATTTAAAAAAAAAAACAAAAAAAAAAGATAGAGAAAATAAAAAGAAAAGAAAAGATAGAGAAAAACAAAAAGAAAAGAAAAAGATTTTAATGTCTGTTTCAGTGAAATCGAAAAAATTGCCAGTTTCAGATCTTTTCATTTGTACCTCCTTACTTCTTTAAATATCGACCAGCATCCATATTTAGCATTGCAATTGCAAATTTGTTAAATTTTGCAAACTGAAATTTTTAACGATGCTTAGGCGAATTTTTTCTACAAATATTTGTCATAAAATTTAATCAGCATTATTCAATTATTAACTTCATCAGACATAACAGGAAAACCATCATATTTTCCCGGGCAATTCTATAATGCCCTGTATAATGTGAATATATTTTTTCAATATCGTCGGGCCATTTTCAGAGTTCTTTATGGCACACTCGAGAGAGAACCAATGAAATGCTGTCCATGCCTTAGCTGTCGACCTTCGTATATAGACACAAGCAAAATCTCTTCAGCACACATAAGAGTATCGATTTGTACGCACACACGCATTTCATGAGTATTAAAACATGTACATTGAAAATTAAACCAGGCACTTGCCAACTACAAACAAAACTTCCTTTTCTTTGCTTTTAATAATTAATTTAGAGGTCAGATTCCTGATCATCAATAAATTAGTCAGGTGACAAGCTTACGTTCCAAACTGCGGGGTTTCTTTAAAAAGTGCTTGTAGTCAACTCTAAGCTTAAAAAGGCTATCAAAACTATTGTAAAAACAATTTAAATATTTTGTATAAACGTAATTGTTTATACACTGACTGCGATATAACAATTAATTAGAAATTAAATATAAAATTATTCGGATTATTGTCCTCACCTTTGTCGCCATATTTATCAAAACATTTCGGACGTTGTAAATCTATAAACCTTCTTCATTAGAATGAATGTCGAACTGAAACCTTTATTTCGCTCATTTTAGACTGTTCTTCTAAAATTGATGCGTTTCATGTTTAATGGATTTTCAGTTATCACATATCCTCCTAATTTCCCTCTGAAAGTTCTCCAAAATTATTGTTAACCGATATAGAACTCACACTTTTTGGGTCTTGTCACTGGATCTAACCAACGCCTTTATCCACTGTGCCATGTGTCCTATAAAATGAGCGAAATAAAATTCTATTATTTGACATTCAAAACCACTTAATTGAAGGCCAAATTTTAAACGGAACTTGTTGTCAAAATAAAGATTTGTGCCAATGATTTTATATTTAAAATACAATAAATAAATAATCTTTTAAATATATCTTAGAATATATATTTTGAATTTATTTTTTAAAAAAATATTTTTGTATAATATTTATATATATATATAAATATATATATATAGAAATCGAAATGACAAATTTTCCATTCGACAGATGGTTTCATTTTAGACGATTGCGTCTGGCATGATTCAAAATCTTTTTAAAAATTGAAAAATGTTCATTTTATATTTACATACGCCATCTCTGATATTAAATTACTTTTTCCCATAAATATAGCACGCCTTAAATGAATACATTTATATATATATATATATATATATATATATATATATATATGATATTCAAAGAGATAATAGTCTAAAAATAAAGGCCTTTTCGTTTACTATCTGAACGAACGGGATAGTCACGTGAGTGTTCTGCCTTAAATGCTCATTAACTCTTGACAGCAAGATGACATTTTTATCTAGATATCTGGCAATGAAACAACCCAGGGAAATGTTGATTCTTGCCTTTCTAAAAAAATATTTTACAGTTCAATTTTTTCTTTAACCTCGGATAATAGGATATATATATATATATATATATATATATATATATATATATGAGAGAGACGCAGAGAGACAAAAATATTTATACATTCACCAGAGGCACAAATATATCCGCACACATGCATACAAACAACTATTCTCGCGCAGATCAATATACATGCGAGATAGAGAGCTTTGGAAATTATGAATAGGCAATATAAATATGCACACCGACCTCCCTGCTTACCAATATGTCTATTCGTGCCATTAAAATACCGGCAATACTCAAGTATTTTTCAGTTGCATTGGTAATATTTTACACAATTAGGCACCAATCTTTCGTTTATACACGTTTTGTTAAATATAATAGACAGAGAATGTCCGTATAGCCTTTTAGTGGATTTCTTTTGGTGTTGTCTAAATCATTGATGCCTTCTTATTTTGGGTTTCCAGTAACTTCGAAAGTCTTTTCATTCACTTTCACTCTTCTCGCGTCTAAGTAGTATTATCACCTTGATTGGAGTGAATTGATAAAGAAAAAATATTGACAACCGGGAAAACAACTGCTATATCCATATTCAATTATGGCGGATACATGAACAAGTTTTATACGCAGAAACAATCGAAGCATAGACCTAGAGAAATAAGCCTAGGATTAAGTGGATCTGGCGCGAATACGAATTATCTTATTGGATTACCGCCAAACACCATTTTCTTTTTATTAAATAAGAATAAGAACATCTTTGATACGGTTAGTTGTGGTTAATCTAATTTAAATCGCAGTTTTTCTATGTATATGCTTTTCATTTACTGTGTTCGGACTGTTGCCTCCATCTTTGTCATATCCGTTGAAATTTCGAAGGTAGATTGTTCCAGTTAATTCCCTTTAGTAACTCAACTGTCAACGCTTCTGTTCACCTCTGCTGTGGCCAGATATTGAACTCGCAACTCTTTGGGTCAAGTCATATTACATCAGTCAACACTTATATCCACTGGGTCATGTGTCCTTGGGGACTCATCCAGAAAAGGCCTGGCACGTGGAACTAGAACAATCTACCCCATACCTACCTCATCTAAGAAATACAGATAGATGCTTTTCATTGCCTGTCCCATAACATGACAAAAAGGTTATTTCCTTTCATATTTATTGTTAAATTTATGAAACATATTAGGCCAATTCGACAAAATCATCTTTAAAATACATGGAGATATGGCAGATGTTACAATACAATTAAGGGGTCTTTATTTTTAAATAATTTTCGTTAAAAATTAGAGGATAATGGATTTTTCTTAAAAATTTACCGGCCTATTGGAAAAACAGATTTTGGCATGCGATATTTAGGGACAAAATGCACGCATCAAACATGGTTATATAATTCAAAAAAATAAATAACCTTAATTTTTTATATTTTTTAAAACTTTAAAAAAAAAGAAGAAGAAATAATTGCATTAAATAACAAATTATAGTACTGATATGTTTATATGGATGTTTGTCCTTGTTTTGGTGTGAGGATTCCACTCTCAAAATGTGTCAAATTTTGATACACCATATATATATATATGTTCTAGGCTTCATAAATATTTTCAGGAACGTTATGATGGTCACTTACATGTTCTGTTTTTAGAAAAATAATAGTCTATATTTAAAGTTAAATATTTACTAAGTTTCATTTAGTCTGGCATAAGGCTACAAGAGTCGGTCACTGGGTAATGATGAAAAAACACTGACAAAAAACTCTGTTTAAATCATTGAGTTTAATGTAAATTTTTTCGGTTGATTAGTTTCAATTCACGTTATTTTGGTCTTTGGGAAGAAGGAAAAGAACAATAAAAACACAGAAGAATGGTATAAACATCCTCTTCATAAACTTGATGCCGGAAGAAGTCTACTTTTGCAGACAATTGAAACCGCCATCGTTTGATCCACATGATTAATCTAAAATTCACTGGCAATAGTCTAAAATCGGTTTATCATCATCTTCTCTGAATTTTTGGCATTTTCTTTTTTTTTTTGAGCGTTATGACATTTCAATCTGTCATACTTTTCAGTCAGGTCAAATTCAAAAAATTTTATAATATAAAAAGGAATCAAAAAAAAAAAAAAGATAGAGGCTATTGTATTCGCTTGATCTGAACAGGAATTCTTAACGTTTTTATTATCTTCGCCAATTCAAACCTATTTTTTTAGCCAATTCAACGCAATTCAAAATCAGACTTAGCAAAAAAAAAAAATGACTTCTGAGAAGAACGTTGTTGCCAGATAAATACATTGAAGGTGATTATTCAATTTGAAAACAAATTAAGTCACTATTTAATTTAATATTATTTAGGTACCTCCACGAGATCGCTAAAAAAAAAAGAGTATAGCATGATGAAAAAAAGACGCCAAACTTGACGAAAACAAAATTTTATCGTCTAAATGTTTGTTATTATTAAAGAGGAAAGATCAAAGTATTTTTGGGGTATTTTTTTTTACATTTTTTTAATCGTTCCTAGCACGTCCGAAATTTTCGTTAAAAATCTTGTTTTTTTTTTTTTTTGTCAGTTTATAAAAAAAATTTTTTTTCGATTTGATAAAAAAGATTAAAATTGACTTTGAAATTCTTTTAAAAATCAATTATCATTTTTTCAAAACTTATTTTAAGAAAATCAAAAATTATAATGTTTATTTAAAATATTTTGAACCAAGCTTAACTTAGATTCTGCGCCGAAAAAATGTAATTTGAAAATAAAACAAAGCAATCATAAACTTTCGCGTCACTTGACGAGTGATGAATGACATATTGATTCAGATTCCGTGATAATTTGTTCTACGGAAGGAGAAAAAATGAAAAATTTACATTTAAGTGAAACAAATTATTTACCTCGTTATTTTTAAGAAAAAACTTTCAGCGCTCTAATTTTTTTTTTTTTTTTTTTTGTACTTAGCTTTCACCTTTACGTTTGCGATGCTTTATGGAAAATATATTATAAAGAAATTAAAATAAGACTTAAGTGTGAGATTAAATTTCATATTTCATAAGAAAAGTATCTAATTAATTTATAGGTACCTTTCTTATGAAATTTTATCAGAAGTGTACATAAAATACTATAATTTTATGTACATTTATTACATTTTACTGTGTTATTTGTATTTCCATTCATTTTATTATTAATTTTGATATTTCATTTATGGAAAAATGTCATAACTGAGATTAATATAAAAATAAGATCATATAAATTTCATAAGATGATACTGATACTTGTAGGTACCCTTCTCAGTTGAAATTGAAAAATCAAATTAACTTCTCCATACGTGTTTCGCAAAAGTAAAGGCCTTAACAGCGGAGAACAATGCTTAACTCAAATAACGCAACTTAATTGTATTCTGGTTGGTCTTCCGTACTTTATAATTACAGCCCGATTATAAACACAAAATTACATTTCTTAATTACTGCAGATCTTCTGATTAGTCAAAATGATACAATTTACAACACGCTAAAAAAAGATCTATTTCATAAGGAGACTTAGGAAACCTGATGCGACTTTTAACTAATTTTATAATATTTTAAAAAATTAGATGTAAAAATCTATTATAATTAAAGAAATAACAAATAATTGTATTAAAAATTCATTTTTCATCGAAAAAAATTTTTTGCTTTCAGAAAATATTGTCCATATTCATAAAAACAAATAAAAAATAAAAAGCATTTGAAATTAAATAATATTTTGTTTTATTGAGTTTTGTATGTTACAATTCAGAGCTGATTTTCAGGGTAGGGGGGGGGTTCAATTAAAAAAAAAAAAAAAAAAACATGATTTGTATTCCTCAAAGCCTTGTGCTTTTAACTATTGTAATCACTAAACTGAATTCGATCGAATTTCTAGCGTTTTCATAAAATTAGTTAGGGGCGTGGGTAATAAATATAAAAAAAATATTTCTGCCATGACTTTAATAAAAAAAAAACATATTTATAATAATTTCGATCATCTGTGAATAGTTTCTGAAAGTTTCATTAACATCCGACAATTATTTTTATTTTTGCAAGATTTTCCAAATTAATGTGTGTCATACCAAAAAAAAAAAAAAATTGTCTAAAAATTGTCTGTTATTTACTAGTTCCGCTGATACAAAGAGGAACAAGGTTTTTTTGTTTGTTTTTTTTAATCAAAATTTAGAATATTCTAAAAAGGAAAATTTTTTTAAAAATACCTAAAAACAAAACAACTTTGATCTTTCCTCTTAATAATAACAAGCATTTACACGATAAAATTTTGTATTCGGCAAGGTTGGCGTCTTTTTCATGATGCTATGCTTTTTTTTAGCGATTTCGTGGAGGTACCTAAATATTATTTTAATTTATCGTGTGTTAGTGCAAGCGCAATTCGTGGTTGTGATGTTAAAAGGGCCTATACGCTATTTTTCTTTTTTGAAGACCAACTCAGCATATGTCCTTTTTGCATAATATAGAATTTATTTTTCAAGCTGGTGTCCTAACTTCACAAAAGCTCTGTTTATTTTTCATGTCAGTTGGCTAATTTCAAAAATGGAAAACATATGCAAAAAGTGCGTGTGCCAAATTATAAACTTTTAGAGTAACTCAGACGAAGTGCGAAGGAGGGGTGAGAAACAAAAAAATTGGATTGCGTTAATCTCCCAAGCGAAGAAAGCCTACAGATCTTGAAAATCAGCATTCAGAGTTCTACTTTTTACTTCGATTAGAACACTCATCTAGCACCAAAAAAAGAATAAGCAAGTAAAATTGATTTTCAAATGAACTGGATGGTTGGAAATTATGACGTAGTTGGAATTTTGTCTAATATAATTGTTAATAATTTTCACTAACTTAAAAGGTTTGTTCTAGTTTGCTCGCAGCCTTTCTTAAATACTTCATCAAGTGATTGTTAGAATAACGATGTCCCAGGTGGATAACATTTTGGTGTTATCTAAAATCAACAAACATAAAATTCTTATATTGGCCACACATGCACCACCCTATCTTGTAGGTTAACATGTCATTCATCAAAATTTAATGCAATTCGCACACATATACATAGCATATGACAAATAAACAAAACCATTAACAGACAAATTTTAGTAGATAACTGTAGTGAAGTGAGACCAAAGGGGCGTCATCGAATGACGGCCAATAACCCCAGAAGTCTCCACTGCCACAGGAGTAAAAAAAAAAAAATCTATCAGCAAGAGAAGAATATTTAACTATTTTTTTTTTTATTTCTGCGTCCCGGGCGACGGAGCCCGGCTCAACCGCGGATCTGATCAAATTACCGGTCGAAAATGTATCCGCACAGGTTGCCAAGCATGACTATTTACTAAAGATTTAAGGAGTTCATCTACAGGTTTATAAGAGATAAGGCTGAGGTTGAAAACTTTCAAGGAAATTAAATTCAACATTTTCAAAAGGAATAAATTCAAAAACGTGAAAGAATTTTGCATAGATATTTAAGACAATAATATAAATAATAGAATAAAAATGGATAACTCTGATCGATTTATGCTGGAATTGGGAAATCTTGCATTCATTAATTTCAACTACTTATAACTGTATGAATGTTGTCATCCGTCACACATAAATAATACAATAAGAGAAAGACTTCAATGTAAAATAATAAAATATTTAATTACCAAACGCAATTAAATTCGTCTTGAAACACGAAATATTCGTCTTTAATGTCCAGGCTAAGATAATAGTCACAGACGTAATTGTAACCACCAGTCAGTTACGCCTACATTCATCTTCTCACAGGGCCTCAGATTCAACATGGAAGCCTAAATCAAGTGCCTTGAGGGGACAGTACAAGCAGGAGAACCTAGTCGTTACTTTTCAATCCCGATAATAAGATAATTATAACATTTTATTGAATATATAACTCAACTCTCCAAATTTTTGTTCACCTCTTCTGTAGTCAGATATTGAACTCACAATTAAGTGGCAAGGGATTTCGTGATAAATTCCTTTAGTCTTACACAGAGCCGAATCACCATCATCCCCTACCCCACCGTATTTCAAACTTAAGAAAGTTTTACTCAGGTATCTTCCAAGGACGGACACTGTATGGAACAGAATCCGCGTAGATGTTACTCTGAAAACTACTAAATTAAGCTCTTTAAATCAAGGGTCAACCATTATCTATCCTCCATCCCTTCTTACCATTCATTCTAAATAGTACCGATCTATCTTGAGTGTCTCTTAAAATTAGTAAGGAAATCAATTGCTTGGTAGCGTTTTCGATTAATAATAAGCTTAGTCTGTCATAAAGCCACCTAGATGATATCCAAAGCAATTCACAATCGCAATACTTTGTAGACAAGATAGCTAGTCTCTATTTCGCAATCAGTTTAAAGAAAAAAATCTTAGACTGGATTAAGGCCAAGGGTGTGAGAGAATGTGGGACACTCAGTGGAGATTGAACTTATAAACGGTAAAACAGGTAATTAACTATTACGTCTTTGTAAAGCGTTCCTGTGGAAAGCAACAAAGAAACAAAGCAAAATAAAGCTACAAATCAAAGCAACAAAAGAAAGAAAACAAAAAAAAAAAACAAAAAAAAAAAAAAAAAAAAGCGATTAAACCACAAGAGGACAGATTTGTTTTCCGTATCCTCTGTAAATGAATGTCACTAACCTGACACCTAGAGTGGTTTTTCATGTTTTCCAGTCGTCGAGGCTCAGTGGTTGGGTCACAGCCTTTTTGGCCGTAATCTGAATACCTAACTTTTGTTCATTTAAAAGCGTTTTTCATATATACACACACACACATTATATATATATATATATATATATATATATATATATTAGATAGATAGATAGATAGATAAAGAAAAAATCCAGGAATTCTGTCTTCACGGCTGTGGGGTTAGACCGCAACTTTTGTCAGCTTTGTTCTAGAACGTCTTTTCGGAGAGGTTCGCTTCATGGTGGGTGGCTTCTCGTGTGTAAGATTAAACCAACACGGAAACGGAACTTTTTCTACAAGTAAGGCATCTAAAATACGTTGGTCGACAGTAGAGAAAAGATTCTGGATTTAACGTCTACTAAGGCGTTCTTTTACCTGCTAGATCAATTTTGCTTCTGTGATTTGAACAGCGTCTATGCAGACACGTGGCCCGATTACCAGCCAAATTTTCTCATTGATCCAGGAAATCATCTCCATTCCCTTTGATAAAAAGCAAGTAACACTCAGTTTCTTCCCCAAAACCATTACTTTGGGAACTCCCGAGAGAGTGCTTTCCTGATAACTATGTTGGTCTTTTTAAGTTCAAGATTAACATCCGACTCTTTCTCACAGTACTATTACTCCCAGCTCCCTTACAATTCCACTCAATAACCCTCTATCGTCAGTGGTCATTGAGCCCTGTACTGAGTGAACTATCGGTAAAGAAAAAAAGAAAGAATAAACCCTGTTATGGTCCCTGTATTGCTTGAACTGACAGCTGACAGCCCTTTTGACGAACTTCAATTCTCTGAAGAAAGGAAGTTGCAGGCGGGAAGGGGCAACACAGCACCAACAATAAAGTAAATTGACACACACACATATATTATATAAATAATTCAATAAAAACACATTTGGTTTTAATTAAAAACAAAATCAAAACAAAATAAAGTAAACCGTAATGTAATTTATTTTCTTTTGGAAGAGTAAATTGAAATTCTTATTTTTATATATCAATTTACTTTATTAACAAATAAATTTCTTTACGATATACTTTATTAAAAATAATTAAAAACAAAAAAAAAACTGGTTCATATTTTACATGTCTCTTCAAATGCGTTATTCGAAGAAAAATATTCACTAATTAAGGTTTTAATCCTTAATAAATTACTTTTATGCCGTGAGAGAAAAATTATGTTTTTCTACTCCAGAGTGGTCTCCGGTACAGAGTGGTACAGAGTGGTCTCCGGTACAGAGTGGTCAGAGTGGTCTCAGGTTACAGGTGGTACAGAGTGGTCTCCGGTACAGAGTGGTACAGAGTGGTCTCCGGTACAGAGTGGTACAGAGTGGTCTCCGGTACAGAGTGGTACAGAGTGGTCTCCGGTACAGAGTGGTACAGAGTGGTCTCCGGTACAGAGTGGTCTCCGGTACAGAGTGGTCTCAGTACAGAGCCTACACCTGGTCTCTAAAACAGAGTGGTGGGTCTCCAGTACAGAGTGGTACAGAGTGGTCTCCGGTACAGAGTGGTACAGAGTGGTCTCCGGTACAGAGTGGTTTAGGTGGTCTCCTTTACAGAGTGGTACAGAGTGGTCTCCTGTACAGAGTGGTACAGAGTGGTCTCAACAAGTGGTACAGGTCTCCAGTACAGAGTGGTACAGAGCGGTAAAGAGTGGTCTCCGGTACAGAGTGGTTAAATGAAGTGGTCTCCGGTACAAGTGGTCCTAAGCGTTCAGTCGAAGTGTTGAATTATCCTGCACCCGGTTGCAAGAGACAGTTCTATCGACCGACAAGCATGACTTCGATTGTCGCTGACTGTGACAACATCCACAAGATAAAATATGGTCTAACTCCCGAGCTTTTTTATTTTTTTAAAGAGTTCTTGCATTACTCTTGTCGTCATACAAATTTTACGATTGTAAATATTAATAAATGCAAAACGAGATTTGTTCGTACTTAAAATATACATGAACAGTGCAGTGTTTCTTTTTTTTTAATCTTGTTTAAGATACCAATATTTTATGATTTCCCGAGAAAGAGTATTCTCGCGTGATTACAAAATTTCGACAACATGATTTCACTCGAGAAAACATTAAAAAAAATATTGCCATAATCAAATAATTAAAGAAAACAAAAGATAAAAATGAAACAAAACTTACAATTAAGTGTTATCCTTTTTATGCGTGTGTTCTTGTCGAAGACTAATTGATTTTTATCCATAATATTATTTGATCTACGCAATTCTGAATGTTCCGGAATTTAAATACTATGTACCGAATGAGAGTAACTAGGAAGTTTTTAGGAAAATGAAAACAAAAAGGACGCCTATACTTACAATCAGAAAGAGACATTTGAATTTTCCAAGACGCCTAATAAGGAAAGTAGGCTTGGAGAATTTGACACTCACGTGATATTTAAAGCAAGAGTGACTGGTAGAATCGTTTTCTATGGTTTATCAACCCTTTTCACATTAAAGTTAGGAAATATTTTTAGATTGTATGATTTTTTTTGTGGGGTGGAGAATGGTTTAGTGATACAAGTCTTACTAATTAACCCATAGTTGAGGGAAAAGAAGTATTGTCGTACCTTTCTCCACGGTATATGCGCGTAAGTGAATATAACGAACCCAACTGGAATTGGAACTCGGCTCTCCGATTAACAATTCCGAGTCAGTATCCATTACGCCACTCGAACATCCAAATATACAGCACTTGGCATTCCCAAGCGCTTACCCATCTAATACTGACCAGGCTTGACGTTGGTTAACTTCACTGACCGTACGGGAACTGTTGTTTCAAAGTGATGTGGCCATAAACCTTTAAAGCAAAACGGATAGAGGAGAGCAAGCAAAGAAGCCTGCCTGCCTGCATGAGGAGAGCAAGCAAAGAAGCCTGCCTGCCTGCCTGCCTGAGGAGAGCAAGCAAAGAAGCCTGCCTGCCTGAGGAGAGCAAGCAAAGAAACAAAGCCTGCCTGCCTGCCTGCCTGCCTGAGGAGAGCAAGCAAAGAAGCCTGCCTGCCTGCCTGCCTGAGGAGAGCAAGCAAAGGGAGCCTGCCTGCCTGCCTGCCTGAGGAGAGCAAGCAAAATACGTCTGCCTGCCTGAGGAGAGCAAGCAAAGGAGCCTGCCTGCCTGAGGAGAGCAAGCAAAGGAGCCTGCCTGCCTGAGGAGAGCAAGAAAAGGAGCCTGCCTGCCTGAGGAGAGCGAGCAAAGGAGCCTGCCTGCCTGCCTGAGGAGAGCGAGCAAAGGAGCCTGCCTGCCTGCCTGAGGAGAGCGAGCAAAGGAGCCTGCCTGCCTGCCTGAGGAGAGCGAGCAAGGAGCCTGCCTGCCTGCCTGAGGAGAGCAAGCAAAGGAGCCTGCCTGCCTGCCTGAGGAGAGCAAGCAAAGGAGCCTGCCTGCCTGCCTGAGGAGCGAGCAAAGGAGCCTGCCTGCCTGAGGAGAGCGAGCAAAGGAGCCTGCCTGCCTGCCTGAGGAGAGCAAGCAAAGGCCTGCCTGCCTGCCTGAGGAGAGCAAGCAAAGGAGCCTGCCTGCCTGCCCGAGGAGAGCAAGCAAAGGAGCCTGCCTGCCTGCCTGGGAGAGCGAGCACAGGAGCCTGCCTGCCTGAGGAGAGCAAGCAAAGGAGCCTGCCTGCCTGCCTGAGGAGAGCAAGCAAAGGAGCCTGCCTGCCTGCCTGCCTGAGGGAGCAAAGCAAGGAGCCTGCCTGCCTGCCTGCCTGAGGAGAGCAGAGCAAAGGAGCCTGCCTGCCTGCCTGAGGAGAGCAAGCAAAGGAGCCTGCCTGCCTGCCTGCCTGGGAGAGCAAGCAAAGGAGCCTGCCTGCCTGCCTGCCTGAGGGAGCAAGCAAAGTAGAGCCTGCCTGCCTGCCTGCCTGAGGAGAGCAAGCAAAGGAGCCTGCCTGCCTGTCTGAGGAGAGCAAGCAAAGGAGCCTGCCTGCCTGCCTGAGGAGAGCAAGCAAAGGAGCCTGCCTGCCTGCCTGAGGAGAGCAAGCAAAGGAGCCAGCCTGCCTGCCTGAGGAGAGCAAGCAAACAAGCCTGCCTGCCTGCCTGAGGAGAGCAAGCAAACAAGCCTGCCTGCCTGCCTGAGGAGAGCAAGCAAACAAGCCTGCCTGCCTGCCTGAGGAGAGCAAGCAAACGAGCCTGCCTGAGGAGAGCAAGCAAAGGAGCCTGCCTGCCTGCCTGAGGAGAGCAAGCAAAAGAGCAAAAACCTGAGGAGAGAACAAGCAAAGGAGCCTGCCTGCCTGATGAGAGCAAGCCAAGGAGCCTGCCTGCCTGCCTGAGGAGAGCAAGCAAAGGAGCCTGCCTGCCTGGCTGAGGAGAGCCATCAAAGGAGCCTGCCTGAGGAGAGCAAGCAAAGGAGCCTGCCTGCCTGCCTGAGGAGAGCGAGCAAAGGAGCCTGCCTGCCTGCCTGAGGAGAGCAATATCAAAGGAGCCTGCCTGCCTGAGGAGAGCAAGCAAAGGAGCCTGCCTGCCTGAGGAGAGCAAGCAAAGAAGCCTGCCTGCCTGCCTGAGGAGAGCAAGCAAAGGAGCCTGCCTGCCTGCCTGAGGAGAGCAAGCAAAACGCCTGCCTGCCTGCCTGAGGAGAGCAAGCAAAGGAGCCTGCCTGCCTGCCTGAGGAGAGCAAGCAAATGAGCCTGCCTGCCTGCTTGAGGAGAGCAAGCAAAGGAGCCTGCCTGCCTGCCTGAGGGAGAGCAAAAAAAGGAGCCTGCCTGCCTGCCTGAGGAGAGCAAGCAAAGGAGCCTGCCTGCCTGCCTGAGGAGAGCAAGCAAAGGAGCCTGCCTGCCTGCCTGCCTGAGGAGAGTCTTCAAGCAAAGAGCCTGCCTGCCTGCCTGAGGAGAATCAAGCAAAGGAGCCTGCCTGCCTGAGGAGAGGACCAAGCAAAGGAGCCTGCCTGCCTGAGGAGAGCAAGCAAAGGAGCCTGCCTGCCTGCCTGAGGAGAGCAAGCAAAGGAGCCTGCCTGCCTGAGGAGAGCAAGCAAAGGAGCCTGCCTGCCTGAGGAGAGCAAGCAAAGGAGCCTGCCTGCCTGAGGAGAGCAAGCAAAGGAGCCTGCCTGCCTGCCTGAGGAGAGCAAGCAAAGGAGCCTGCCTGCCTGCCTGAGGAGAGCAAGCAAAGGAGCCTGCCTGCCTGCCTGAGGAGAGCAAGCAAAGGAGCCTGCCTACCGAGAGCATGTAAATGAATGACAGAAGAAACAGGGACTGGAAGTGACGGTGAAAAAACAGACCTTTATTAAGAAGTACAAAACATCGGAAATAAGGAAGAACCATCTTCAATTCTGACAGTTGTACAAAAAACTGTTCAAAAAGGCTCGCTATTATTGCAGTGCAAAAAAGACCCTAAGTTACAAGATCGCTTAAATTAAGGAATTGTTCTGAAAGAAACGAAGTTATTAATTTTGAAAACGAAGCTATTAATGACATTTTGCTTTGAGGCAGAAATCTAAACTTTAAGAATAATTAAAATCTTAATAAAAATTCGCCTAAAAACACACAAATAAAGTAGAAATTTAAATCTTCCGTTCAATAAGAAAAAAAAACAAAATACGATGCGACTTGATTCAATAATGAAGGAAAGTCGTATCGGTTAGCAAAGTTCAAATTTCGGTAGATTTCACTTTCGCACACATGCGCTTGGGTAAAGTACTTGAAAGTTCCACTAGTAAATTACCCTCTAGCCTTGGGTGGAAGCCAATCTAATTGAAGTTGAGATCTGAATTTCAAAATATACAGAAAGCCATGATCGCCTACACGATGAAATCAAATGCCATTAAACTATATATATATTTTAAGACATTTTATGTTTAACATTCTTTTTATAAAGAAATATTTATTAAATGCTCTGTTTATATTTAAACAGTATTAAACATTTTGTTAGCCTGAATGTCTGCCTGCCTTTTTGGAGGACGGATCCTATATAAATTTCTATACGTTCAGGCTGGTAAATAGCCTGAACCTTTATTATATTTATTAAATATTTGTAAAAGAATACCCGCTCGGCCCGGTGGCTAGGATCAAAGTGTAGTATCTGCGCTTTGTGAGCTGCCGGGCGGGTGTCTGTCGAACTCTCTGCTTGCAGAGAGGAACCCTGACGAAGCTCTGCCGAAGGGTGGGGTTTCGTTCGGGGAGGTTGACGGAACTAGCCCGCTTGGACGGGTTTAGATGGGTTTTATTTTTGGCTGGGCCTATGGGCTCGGACATACCCACATTAAAAAGGCCTTGTGCCA
Source organism: Acanthosepion pharaonis (assembly GCA_903632075.3). Lineage (NCBI taxonomy): Eukaryota > Metazoa > Mollusca > Cephalopoda > Sepiida > Sepiidae > Acanthosepion > Acanthosepion pharaonis. Next base: position 30,882 of record CAHIKZ030002032.1, on the reverse strand, counting down.
CATTCAATTCCCGGTGGGTGAATTGATAAATACCATCCATAAAAAAAAAATACCCGCTCGGCCCGGTGGCTAGGATCAAAGTGTAGTATCTGCGCTTTGTGAGCTGCCGGGTCGGGTGTCTGTCGAACTCTGCTGCTTGCAGAGAGGAACCCTGACAAAGCTCCGCCGAAGGGTGGGGTTTCGTTCGGGGAGGTTGACGGAACTGACCCGCCTGGACGGGTTTAGATGGGTTTTATTTTTGGCTGGGCCTATGGGCTCGGACATACCCACATTAAAAAGGCCTTGTGCCACATTCGATCCCCGTGGGTGGATTGATAAATACCATCCATAAAAAGAATACCCGCTCGGCCCGGTGGCTAGGATCAAAATGTAGTATCTGCGCTTTGTGAGCTGCCGGGTCGGGTGTCTGTCGAACTCTCTGCTTGCAGAGAGGAACCCTGACGAAGCTCTGCCGAAGGGTAAGGTTTCGGTGGGGGAGGTTGACGGAACTGACCCGCCTCGGCGGGTTTGGATGGGTTTTATTTTTGGCTGGGCCTATGGGCTCGGACATACCCACATTAAAAAGGCCTTGTGCCACATTCGATCCCTGTGGGTGGATTGATAAATACTATCCATAAAAAGAATACCTGCTCGGCCCGGTGGCTAGGATCAAAGTGTAGTATCTGTGCTTTGTGAGCTACCGGGTCGGGTGTCTGTCGAACTCTCTGCTTGCATATAGTTGTGTATTTGGGTAGCAATCTCTCTTTAATACATGTTTCATTGAATAAGACTGATAAAGTACTTTTATTTAGTCTATCCATTATACAGACAAGTGGTTTTTTCTTAACTTAATGATGCAAAATTTCTTTGTAAAAAAAACAATTTTGTTAGTCCCAAGCACTTTCAGTTAAACTGTTAGCCATTTTCAAGGACTATTTTTGTCATGTGATTATAATAATTGGTAAGTGATGTTGTAGATAGCATAAAATTTTTCTGAAAGTAAATATATTCTTAATTTACAAATACTACCAATACACTGTAGCTGTGTTCATATTTAATATTGTTAAGGGTTGTTTTTTGTTGTTGTAATAAGGTCTACAATCACTTTTAAATGCATTTGCAGTAGGTAAAAATCTATTGCATTCAAGTTCTCAACATGTAGGTGGTGTATTCAGGTTGATACAATTCCATACTGTTTTAAATGTGCCCATATTGAGCTATCTCTTTCTAGTTCACATACTCTCTCTATCTCTGTTTATATATATATATATATATATATATATATATATATATTAGGAGATGAAAAAAGTAACTGAACAAAGGATGTAAAATAATTGGCCATAGAAAAATAGTTGAATCTGAGAGAGTAATATTAGGTAAGCAAACATTTAAAACAAGAAACTAATACTAAAGATTAATAAATGATGTAGAAAAAGTGATAGTATAAGAAGTCATTTAAAGTTAACAATAGTGTAGAGATGGTTGTCTCCCTTTGGATAAGATGAATTAATGTGGGACACCTGATGGCCAATGATTGATGACAGTTCATGAGGTGACAAACTACAGTTGCAACGTAGAACACTAGGACAATACAGGTCATCACAAGTTGTAGGGCAAAAAGAACCACGTGGTTCCATCAAGAACATAGGGGACACCATTGGCCTGCTTTTTTTTCCTTCAGGAAATATTACACAACCTTCATGATTTTCAACCTTTTCATACTGCTTGTTGTATTCACATGTGTTATAATTTCTCCATGCGGGACAAATACTGACAGATATATATTTGTATCCAATTTCTTGTATGAGATAGCAATATAAAAAATCTTTGAGAATACATTTTTACATTCCTTTCTTTTTGACTATTCTAGTCCTTCCATCTGTTGTATTAAGGTATTAGTATATCACAGATATACTAATGGCTAAAATGCAGAACTACAAACTGAAAATATTCTTAGCAACCCTATTGATAGGTAAACAAAAACAGAAAGTAAAAATAAAACAATACCAATTTTTTAGAAGAGATATAATTTTTTTAATCATTTCATCCCAAGCAATGCCATAATGTGCAAGGGTTTACTGGGAGTGAAAGAGAATGACTGAGGAGAAAGGGCAATAAAAGAACAGGATTCAGGAAGACAGAAAATGACAACTGACATTGCATTTAAATAGTTGAAGTTTATAGGTGGCAGGGAAGTAAGAAATTTGAAGAGAGTTCCACAGGTGAGAAGGGTTAGAAAAGAAAATAGATTAGAATATATGGTTATATCTAGCTAGTTCAACACTAAAAAAGTGAGACCAAGTAGCCAATCTAGTAGTAGGCTTAAATTCATACAATCAAGGTACCAAAGAGAAAAACTCATTAGAACAGTTGCTATGAAAATATTTATAGAAAAAAAACAGAGAGAAGCCACATCACAGCAGTGGGAAAGTGACAAGTCAAGACACCAGGCAAGGAAGGAATACATGACAGACACTAATATGGTTAATATAATATAACATGGTTATCAAAGAATAAGAATCTTTAGATCTAATCGGTTGTAAATATGCCTATCAGTGAATGATAAAAATTTATCTCAACCCATCGAATAAAATGTGTAATGTTGATATATTTATGGAGAATTTTTAGATTTGATGTGGTATTGTTAAACGATTGTATCCGATATGTACATCGCAATCAAAAATGATATAAATTTATCTCAGCCTATGAAATAAAATGTGTAATGTTGATATATTTTTAGAGAATTCTTAGATTTGATATGGCATTCATAAAAAAATCCTATCTGATATGTACATGGCTATCCATGAATAATACTATCTTCACTTGACCAATGGAAGAAACATATTTTTCTATAAATAAATATATACAATTTAATGTTATCTTTTGAAATTTTTTTTTTATCTTTTTTGTTTTTATAACATTTTGACAGATCTGCTCTCCAGCCCTCTTCATATCTGCACTGAATCTTACACAAATGATTTAGGATTCAAAACACAGTAATACCTGGATTCAATGGACTAGATTTTTGTTTTAGAAAATGATTATTCAAATACCTGTAAAAACTCTACAGTTGACTGTTTCATTGTAGATTAAAGGTTAAAGAGTTGGTAAAAATGTGATACCAAAAGTGAAAAGAAAATTTAAATTTCATTCTCTAAAGAGGAAAAAAAGAGAAAATGCTAGAAAAATTGATAGATACAGGTAACTTGAGAGATTGTTAGATAAAGGTAAATTGAGAATTTGATGGATAAAAGTAATTTGAAAGATTGATAGGTAAAGATAGATTTTACTTTTGAAGGAAGATAGAATAACATAACAAGCAAAAAGAATAATGCAATTTGGAATAAAAGAGATTACTGATTGATACCAGGTGTCAAATCAAATGCATGATTTAGAATGCTGATTAAAACAATTAGCCCTTCCTACTTGAAAATTAATGCAACACAATCTTTTGTCCCTCTTGTAGCCATGTGCAAATCTAGGCTAAACTGAGTAAATATGTACAAAAGAAAAGAGAAGAGATGAAAGCAGGAGAGAAAGCTAAATGAATCAAACAAGAAAATGGAAAACTTATAAGGACAAGTGCTAAATTATCCTTCCTAGATGAAGAGTTCTCCAGTGACCATCATCATCAATGTAACCTCCATTAGAAAGCAGAGTTGACATATCAGTTAACTTTGGTTTTATAATAATGCAGATAAAAACTAATAGGCAACAACTATTGGATAAGCTCAGTCTGTTCTGAGATATATGACATGCTCACAGCCATAACTGAATTTGTATACCAAGCAATGTGCAATAACAGAGAAGCTCGAGTCATAGCTCTAGATATCTTTAAAGCATATGATAGGGTTTGGCATGCCAGCCTTCTTCATAAGATTCAGGTATACAGCATTACAGGACAATTATTTAACTTAATACAATCATTCCTGTCAAACCGTGAAATGAACATTGTCCTAACTGGGTTTCCCTCTAGCTCCTTTATCATGAATAAAGGTGTTCCCCCAAGGCTCTCTCTTGGGTTCTACATTGTTCCTGATTTTCATTAATAACCTTCTTGATGTCATCAGTTCCCAAGTAGGCATGTACATGGATGAAACTACTATTTACTCCTGCTTCAATAGTAAATCCAGTATTGTTGACAAAAATAACCTGGCTGCCAGTCTTGAAAAGGACCTCCAATCTGTAGATGACTGGAGTAGGAAATGGCTTGTAAACTTCAATGCCTCCAAAATGAAACTGTTCTCATTTACCCACCACAGAGAATCCTCTCTGCCTCCCATCGGAATGACTGATGCCCAACTCCGAGAGAGCACCTCATTTTATTTTCTCACACTGTTTGCTGATATGAGGTGGAACAAATACATAGACTTAATAGCCTCATCTACCACAAGAAAGTTGGTTGTCTGTGTCATACCAGAATCCTCATCTTTCATCCTTCAAATCTATAGATCGACCATCTGTCCTTGCATGGAATATTGCTGTCATATATGGTCTGGTACCCCTGCTGCAAGTCTCAAGATCCTCGATAAAATCCAGAGATGGATTTGCAATATGATATGTCTTGATCTGACATCTAGTCAGCAGTTACTCCCTCAGAGATGTGCAATGGATTCCTTCAGTCTCTTCTATAAGTATTTTCATGGCAACTGTTCTGACAAGTTGCTTTTGCTGGTTCCCAGACTCCATGAATTTAAGTGAGCTACTAGGTTGGTATCTCAGTTCCACCCTTTCACTATTGGAACAGTTAAATGTAACCATCTCTTCTACTCAAGCAGCTTCTTCTCTCGCACTTCCTGTCTGTGGAATTCTCTTCCTTCTTACTTGTTTCCCTGATAATTATAATCTTCAAATATTCAAGTGTAATCATTTTATCCTCTCTGCAAACGCGTTGATGGTAATAAATTTTGGAAGAAATTTTTGTTTTTTTATAGTTTTTTTAGACTAAGTCATCATCAGGTAGTTAACACAATAAAAACATATTTCATAAAACTAATCAATGTTGTGACGTACGCAAAATGTGATGTGTATGCGTCTTTTATAATTATATACATTTTAGGGTGCGGGCTTATATATATATATATATATATATTAAAAACAGACCACCACTTTAAAGTTCCATGTAATAAATTATTTCACCACAGCCCTTTTAAAAGGACTTGCGGATCATCAGACTTTACTTCCAAACAAAAAATGAAATGGAAATTTACACATTTTTGACGTGCCGTATTAAACATATGTAAATTAACGAAGTGAGGAGGGGAGAGAAGACAGAAGAGAAAGAAAAAAAAGAAAAAAAAAAAAAAAAAAAAAGAAAAAAAAAGAGAGACCTTGAAAAAAAAGAGAGAGAAAGAAAAAAAAAAGAGAGAAAGAAAAAAAGAGAGAAAAGAAAAAAAAATTTTGAACGAAAAAAAAAAAAAGAGAGAGAAAGAAAAAGAAAGAAAGGAAGAAAAAAGTTTCCTCTCAGATGAAGAAACCCGAAGCAACAGAGGTATGGTTCTATAGAAGGATGCTAAGGATACCATGGAGCGAACATGTGAGCAACGCTGAGGTTTAGGAGAGGATGCAAACAAAGAGAAAACACTTAATCTGAAGAATCAGCTGAAATTTCTGGGATACGTTTGGAGAAAGATCTTGGAAAATTTGATACATAAAGGGCAGATAGAATGAAAGAGGGGCAAGGGAAAGCAACGCGTAACATACTTAGCTGGCTAAAGCAAGTGGATAACCTGGGAGAAACAAACTTATTGAGAAGTACAAAGAACAGGAGGAAGTGGAGAACCACAATCGCCCAATAATTGTCATTGTTTCATATGAAGCATTATTCAGTAGTATAAATAATACACGCTGGGCTTGGTCCAGACATTAGCAATTTTTGAAGTTATTATTTTTAAGCGTGCTAGAGGCAATTCTAAACCTTGAAAACTATGACTCTCAAATGTTTTTAAAAGGTTGTTCATATGATTACTCGGTCAAAGTAATAGCTTTCGGAAGTTAAGGGTTAAAAAAGAAATCATCGCTCAAACATTTTATACATCAAGCTAGACATACTAATAGGTCAAAATGAATAAAATTCTTAACCAATTCAGATTTGTTGAAAATGTCAGATTTGTGTTTCGATGCCTCAAATTCTCTTAATTTGCAAAAATCACACAGAAAATAACCACTTTTTATTGATTTTCTGTAAAATAAAAAAAAAATTGTCAAGAAACTGAATTTTACTTCCAAAACACTGTTTTTGAATTTCAATGGAGAACCAAATAATATCTCTGAAGTAGAACATGCGACATTTGTATATGTTTAGAAAGTAGAGGTTAAATACGATATTTTTCAAGTGATCCGATGCCGTTCTGTCTTAGCTATTTGAAAAATTGTACTTGTCACTTTTTTAAGGTATTTTATCTTTCAAATGTATGGCTATCTTTGAGCATTCTGGTCCCTTTATGAATTCAGTCCTCGTCCATTGACAATATATATCATCTTGATGCGATAAAAACCTGCAGTTTTTTTGTTTTTTATCAAAAACGTGTCTTCTCACCTGACTTATTCAAGTTATAGAATCAATTATGTGCCATGCTTACACGCTTAGGCAATCATGTATCTTTCGGCATATAACTGATGAGGCAGATATTTTTTCCAGCAGTAGGTCCCCATTTCTTTCGGCAGTAGACCAGTTGCCATCCAATGCTATAGAATCCAGTCTGTCCTGCCATTTACCCAGAGAGAAGAAGAGACCAAGAAGAAGAGGGGGAGACCAAGAAGAAAAAGAAAAAGAAGAGGGGGAGACCAAGAAGAAAAAGAAAAAGAAGAGGGGGAGACCAAGAAGAAAAAGAAGAGGGGGAGACCAAGAAGAAAAAGAAAAAGAAGAGGGGGAGACCAAGAAGAAAAAGAAAAAGAAGAGGGGGAGACCAAGAAGAGACCAAGAAGAAGAAGAAGAGACCAAGAAGAAGAAGAAGAGGGGGAGAAGAAGAAGAATAAGAGGGGTTCCAAGAAGAATAAGAGGGGAGACCAAGAAGAAGAAGAGGGGAGACCAAGAAGAAGAAGAGGGGAGACCAAGAAGAAGAAGAGGGGAGACCAAGAAGAAGAAGAGGGGAGACCAAGAAGAAGAAGAGGGGGGAGACCAAGAAGAAGAAGAGGGGAGACCAAGACGAAGAAGAGGGGAGACCAAGACGAAGAAGAGGGGGAGACCAAGAAGAAGAAGAGGGGGAGACCAAGAAGAAGAAGAGGGGGAGACCAAGAAGAAGAAGAGGGGGAGACCAAGAAGAAGAAGAGGGGGAGACCAAGAAGAAGAAGGGGGGGAGACCAAGAAGAAGAAGAAGAAGAGGGGGGAGACGAAAATTCATACCTGTGAATGTAATGGATTCGATTGAAATTCGAACCAATAAGTTTTGTTATGTGGCCCTTTAGTTTGATTGTCCGGTGGAGTTCACATTCGTTTGCGCCTGGTTTCTTAGGCATTGCTATGAAAATATATTTTCTGAGATCTTCCGGTATATCCTCACTGTAGGCTCGGCCAAAAATTCCCCGGAAACACCGTATAAAACGGGGTCGGGTAACTATTTCCAGAGACGAGACACTGCCCTTCGACATAGCCTCGTCAGAGGGATCCTCTCTGCCCGGAGGCAGAGAGCTTGACCAGCACAGCTGGAGACGAATCTCCAACTCTAGGATAGTTACCAACCTCCCCACGCGGTCAGATGTGGCACAAGGCCGAATTTAATGTGCGGCATCCAAGCCCGTAAGCTCGGCCAAAATTTCTCCGTAGACCACATATAAAACTGCGTCGGGTAGCTGTTTCCCGAGACGAGAGAGTGCCCTTCGACATAGCCTCGTTTGGAGATCCTCTCTACCCGGAGGCAGAGAGTTTGACCAGCGCAGTTGGAGACGAATCTCCAACTATAGACTATGTACAGTATTCACTACTGCATTTATGGGAATGGGGGCATAGCCATTATCGTCTGTAGGTTTGCTACAGCAGCGTTTTTTGTTGTTTTTTTTTTACAGCATATCTACCTCTTGATGGTTATTTAAGGCCAGAAAATATTTATTAGATGGTAAGAATCTTTTTTTAGATAATGATTTACGGATACAATTCCTACTAATTACACCAAGATAACAGATGAATTCATACTGTTCCACAGGGGTATTTGCTCTTAAGGGAAAATATCGAACCCAATCAGAATTGGATCACGGCTCTCCGATTTCCAACTCGGAGAAGTTATCCATATCCATATATCTAAGATTACCAAATCTGGTGTTTCCAAGCGGTTACCCATCTAGGTACTGTCCAGACTTGAAGTTGCTTAACTTCGATGACCGTACAAGAACATGGATTTCAACGTTATATTGTAATAACTGAAATAGTGTCCATTTCGATAATCTCAATATTTTGCCTTACAGACGACGAAATTCTGACCCAGTAATAAATTCCTTAAATAGGACACATTCATCGGGAGGAGACAGCTGAAATATTGGGGCGCATAATGAGGAAAGAGGGCTTGGAAAATTTGATACTCATAGGTCGGATAGAAGGGGTGAACAACGCACAACCTACCTGGCGAGCTTGAGTGATTGGATGGCGGAGCAGGGTTTGGATGAGATGGCAAAAAGACAAAAAAAATTTAAGAGCTAAAAAGGACAGGGACCTGATGAGGGACAGCACATAGAAGAAATTCGGTCGTCTCCTGTTGGTAGATATGTTTTCATTTGGACTTTTCAAAACCTGATACCTGTTTGCCAGTGGTTCGTTTTATGGAGGAATTTCACTTTCCAATATTTCACATTGATATGACAGAAGAGTGTGCGATTGGTGGTGTCGGTATGGCGGGTGGGATATCAGTCTTAAATTAGGGTTCTCAGTTAACCTTTCTTTGCTTTTAGCATTGTATGCTTTATTTCTCTTGAGGTCAGTAAAGTGTTAAGATGAAACCCAGGAGACGTCAATTCTTAGCCATTATGCGTGAAGCTAAAGGAGGCAAAAGATTTATCGTTCCAAATATATACTTCCCGAGCGCGTGACATCAAGGACTTCAAAGGAAACGGTTCGTAAAGAGCCCATTTATTACAGACGGAAAGAGAAAGATTATGTGGATTTAACCAGAATATTAGACAAGAATGACTTTCTTGCTGAGAGAAATATGATCTTCCTGCTCCTAAGGTTTGGAAATCATTGGAAAATGGGCAAAGTTTAACAATCGTACCCAGAAAAAAAATAAATTAAGTTTTTCTTTCAGTACTGCTCTTACTCTATAGCCATCCTGCAAGATTTGTTTTAAAAACCTCTTTATTCAAAAAAAAAAAAAAAATAATAGGAAACTGGATTTATAGATTTTGACAATTATCGAATGATTCATTTTTTACGGCTTGTCAACCCATTGCGGATTATTAAAAAGCAGAAAATATTTTTAGATTGTAATAATTTTTTTTATATACATATATAATAATGATTTAGTTATACAAATCTTACTAATTAACTTATAGCTGATGGATGGGAGGAGGTCAATTCATACCTTTCTCCAGAGTATTTGCGCATAAATTATATAACTAACCCAACTAGAATTGGAACGAGGCCATCCCGATTAACAATTACGAACTATTATCCATTACACCATCCGCACATCCAAGTTCACAGTACCTACCCTACTATTTCAAAGTAGTCATCCATCTAGTTACTAGCCAGGCTCGACGTTGCTTAACTTTGCTCAACATGCCGGAAGCAGTGTTTCAACATGATGTGGTCGTAAGCTTGATTGACAACAAAAATATTAAATCATTAATAGATGCTTTATCTACAAGCATAATTTCACAAGGTTATAAAAAAATAAGTGAACCAACTACAATGAAATATTTATTATTTACCATCCTATCTGAAAACTATTGGTCAGAATAGATTTCGTTTAAAGGCGTGTCAACCCTAATGGGTCATTTTACGCCAACCGTGTAAACTGAAGGACAAGAAAATTTAAACTGTTGTATCCTTAAAGAGGTTACAGACAGACAAAGGTGACACTCGAGTGAAGCAACACTAATACGCGCGTAGATGAAAGAAGAGAGGTTTATTGTAAAAGAGAATACACTACTGAAAAGACAGGAAATCGGGTGGCAGGCTAGTAATTCCCGAAACAAGGTTATTTACCTTACTTCCCCGCAAGGCAGGATGCGGCACAAGGCCTTTATTTAATGCGGGCTAAAACCGAGACCGGAGACTCGGGCAAAAATTGCTGGAGACGAATCTCTAACTAATTGCCGAAGCAATGATATTTGCCAACCGCCCCGCGCGGTCAGATGTGTCACAAGGCCGAATTTAACGTGGGGTATCCGAGCCCGTATTCTCTGGCAAAAATTCCCTGTAGACTCCGTATAAAACCGTGTCGGGTAGCTGTCTACCACCCCAGACAAGAGACTGTCCTTCGGCATAGCCTCGTCTGGGGTCCACTCCGCCCGAAGGCAGATAGCTACTAATATAGTCAGTCCACATAGGCGATAGGGAGTGCGAGACATTCCATTACAATATAAACAAACAACTTAAGAGTAAGGAATTATCCCAGTAATTTTGAGGCAAATAATTTACGATTATGATTTAAGATTCTTCGTTTATTTCAAGATATGGACGAATAGAAAGTGACATCGATTTCATCCTTTTTTCTAGTGGCATAAAGGGAGTTTTACACTTAGGGACAGTATTACAATTTTCTAGAGCATTCTCGATTTCCTACATGGAAAAATTCGTACATCCCAGACTTGACCCTAAACCTGATATTTATTATTTATCTAAGAGGTTGATTTTGGTGGTCAAATAATAATTAACTAGCAAAATACAGGGATCTTAAAGTGGAAACCTCAAAAATTTGTAGTTGTAGCCCACGGATTGACTGGAAAAATATACCTTAAAGAAATACAAAAAAAAAAAATGTTCTCACACTCACAATTCACACATTACAAAGAGCATTATCTATGTAAAAGGTGTGATGTTTTATTTTTTTTTTTTATTTTTTTTATTTTATAAAAATGATCAGTAGGGATCATGAAACCATTTCTGACCTTAGGTATTTCATTAGGGTCCAGAAGGAAACAATAACAGCGAGTCATGGTTTGTAAGATGTCGTATATCAGGTGCTATCTGAATAAACAATAATTACTTTGTCTTCATTATAAATTATGGATTTTAAGGTACTCTTAATAAATACTATGTATATATATTACTTAAATATAATTATCAAAATCCTCCTAATAATTTCTATCATGTGTATATCATTGCTTGAACCGACTTCTAATGCTCTAGAGTGAGCGGCTTGGTGAGAGTAGTCGTGGCTACAGGGGGCACAGTCCTATGGCTAGAGAGAAACTCAGTAGAGTTCCACCACGGAATATGTGAGCGAGCGGCGCTATATTAAGTCTGATTTGCAATTTCTTTGTCACCGAGGCCCGTTGGAACAGTTGGTATGATGTTTGCTTGACAACCTGTCAGGGTTTCAATTCTTGGTAGTGAATGCGCTCTGATGATGAGTCCCAAATACAAGACGAAACGGCCGTCCAGTGCTTTCTGCATTCTGTTGAGGTTTCTTTTATCGATGAATTACTTAAATATAATTATCAAAATCCTCCTAATAATTTCTATCATATATATATATATATATATATATATATATATATATATAATTTTCCTGTTAGGGAGGTATATTCTGCCGCGCTTTTCAATATATATGGTGAACTTTCCCGTCGTATTAGACGTATGAGGGTCAAGCAGCCCAGCTCCTAGTACATATGATTTGATTAGAGTGATGAAGACTTTGTGAAGTGCCGAATACAAAGACTTGGTGCACTACACCGAACGACCCTTCAGAGTTGTCCTTCTCTTAGACCAGTTGCCATCCAAGGCTATAGAACCCAGTCTGCTATTTATACACAGCTGAATTCGAACTCGGCTCGCCGATTCCTCAATTCGAGCCGCTATCCACTACCATGTCTCCTCAAAGCGACTGTCTGGCTTTGAAAAAATATTTATATCTATGGTAATTATTTTAGAAATTCATAATAAAACCGAGGAATATTTAGGAATTTTTAAAATAATTATAATAGATATGAATATTTTATATAGTTCTCAAAATATCGCGGCTATGTGATGTAGACAGCGCTTCAAGTGACATTTAATGACAGAGCATAAAAGCAGCAAGAATTCCGCCTCTGCTTTTCTTCAAAACTCAAGTAAAATCAGTTTAAGTTTAATAAGAGCAATACTTGGTGTCAAACAGTCGTTGTGTTTTAAAACATTTGCATAATTATTGGATTAGAAGTGAAGTATTATTTGGTGACCACTTTTAGTCTGGAATCAGTTGTGCCTAAAAAACTGATGTATTAAAAGTAAAATCAAAAACAAAAAGGTGGAGGAAAACAAACAAAGAAACAAAAAGGTGGAGGAAAACAAACAAAGAAACAAAAAGGTGGAGGAAAACAAACAAAGAAACAAAAAGGTGGAGGAAAACAAACAAAGAAACAAAAAGGTGGAGGAAAACAAACAAAGAAACAAAAAGGTGGAGGAAAACAAACAAAGAAACAAAAAGGTGGAGGAAAACAAACAAAAGAAACAAAAGGTGGAGGAAAACAAACAAAAGAAACAAAAACAAACAAAAAAAACAAAAAGGTGGAGGAAAACAAACAAAGAAACAAAAAGGTGGAGGAAAACAAACAAAGAAACAAAAAGGTGGAGGAAAACAAACAAAGAAACAAAAAGGTGGAGGAAAACAAACAAAGAAACAAAAAGGTGGAGGAAAGAAACAAGAAAGAAGAGGATGAGAAAGAAAACAAAAGAAAAAAGGAGGAAAAAATAAAAAAAATAGAAAAAAAAAAAATTCAAATATTATTCATCTTTACGGTTGCGTTGGTCTGCACTCTGTTGATTGATTGACAAGTTCTTTTTCTACGGCTCATCACCCATTTGCGAGGTTATTTAAAGCCAGGAAATATTTTTAGATGCTAAGAAAATTTTGGATATTACAAGCCTAAATAAGTTTAGAGATAGAAGACTTACTAATTAACCTATAGCGGAAGGGAGAAAAGGTGGATTCATACTTTTCTCAAGAGTATTTTGCCCGGAAGTGAATATAACGAACCTAACGAGAATTGGAACTCGGCTCAACAATTCCGAGCCATTATCCATGGCACCACTCGCACATCCAAGCTTAAAGTACAGGGTATTCGCAGACGGTGATTCGTCAAGGTACTAAACAGGCTTGACATTGCATAACTTAGGCGATCGCAGGGGAACAGATGTTTCAACGTGATGAAGCCGTAAGCCCAGAAAATACATGTGGCAAAAACATTGATCAAACTTGTAAAAAAAAGAAAAGAAAAACAAAAAAAGTAGCACAATCAGTTAAAAATAAACAACAAAACAAGCCTTGATA
>CAHIKZ030002032.1:0-15000 GCA_903632075.3 Acanthosepion pharaonis | reverse complement strand
AGCCTCTACATTGATCTAGCATATATATATATATATATATATATATATATATATATATATATATATATATATATGGCAGCGTATTTTGCAGAGTATACCACCTGGAACGTGGGTAATTTGAACAACTGAAAATATGGAACAGAGCCATCATATCATATATATATATATATTTATATTTATATTCAATGTCCCTGTCGTGTGCCAACGGCTTAGAGGTAAATTCTCCTATTGACCCGGTTCTTTAATATTTCGGTCCTAGCTGGACTCGACCGGACTTTCTAGCCACATGATGAGCTGTTTATAGCTGAACTGTCTGTGCATTATATATATATATATATATATATATATATATATATATATATATATACATAAGTTTGGTATAGATGGAATAAACTTTTTTAAAAGAGCACAATATAGAGTAGACAGAATTATATTTAATAATAATTATAACATGTTTGACATTATATATAAAAATAACTATTTTGTTTCAATCAATCATTGTGTCTGAGTTTTGTGGATACTTATTAAAAAAGATCATATAGATTATACTTTTTTCCCAGTAACTGTAACTATGATCCACTTGCCGTACTCATAGTATACATCAAACGTGTAATTTGCAGGTTGGGCTTGAGTCTCTAATAGGGGTTTGTTGTCTGCCCTCGCACACAAGTGTCCTCAGAACTTAACATTAGCCGGCCATATATTGTTCAAGTGTATTGCTTTTCTTATTCAAATTCTATAAATATTACCGACTTAAAAAACAATAATTTTGAAAATATCATTCTTTATATAATATCATTTAACGTAATGTATCTCAACCTTAAGGCTACAAATGGGAATGAGAAATTGAAAAAAATAAAGGCCATGATTTTAATAAAGATAAATAAGCGGGCTTTTGAGATTCTTTTTAATATGGCGGAAAATTATGCTGACACAAAAATCCTTATTTTTATTTTTTAAAGACAAATAATTCCGAAAAATATTATCGTTATCACTCCAAATATATATACAGCCAGTAACACGTAATATTTACAGATATATATAAGAATTATATAATAGAAACATTTGTAATGAATATAAAGAGAAATAAAGATGATTTTTTAGAACGGTCGATATATACTGACATTCCATTTAAATTTTTGCAGATGAAATTTGACTGGAAACAATGGGGTCCGGAAGAGAGTTACACAAGCATGAAGTGCAAGATATGAAACTGTAAGCATAGATGCTACGCCTATATCTAGCTATTTCAACTGTAAATTGACGAGATATCGACGCCATCTAGTATTGCTCTAAAATTATATATATCTACGTACCACTGTGAAGAGCTCATAAGTAAATTACCCTACAAGTATGTATAAAAAAAAAGTGACGCACTGTGGCAACTTTTACGGTGATGGGCTTTAAATAAAATATTCTATGTTTTCTTTTATATATAATAAATTATATTTTCAAATTGATTTGAAATGGTTTTTTTTTTTTGTTTATTGTGTAGATTTAAGAAGACAGTCTTCAATTAACTTATTTTCATTTGAGTTCAGCATTTAATGATGCATTTAATGTGACTTATTATTGTAATTTTAATTTTTAAATTATTACTTTAACTATATTATATCAAGACTGGTATTTTACATCTAGTTATTCTTAATATGTAGGACTGATATTTTTCGACATCAAAAAATATATTAGAAGGAAAAAAAAACATTGATAAAAATGATTTAACCAATACGTTTATTGTCATGGATTATAGAACAGTTTACAGAACTTCCTTTCACTTTTTCATTCAGCACCTTAATCTAAATAAAGCTAGAATGATATTCTTCGTTAATCCTTTAAACTGTTCTGAAGCTAACCAATCGTTAAAACAACCTATTTATTCGAAAATATATTTGATCATGGAACTTCATATATAACATTTTGACCGTTTGCTTCTGAATGGGAAGTATATATCTAATCTAATTGTATATATCGATATACGATGATTAGACACTATAATATATACATCTGTTCTGGCATCTCGTCTTTAGTCACTCTCACAGACGTTATCGTCGATATTTTCTGTTTTTTAAATACTTTCATGGCAATTTGTAGATTGCGCTGTATTCAACTGGTTCCCAGAAGAGTTCAAGCGCCCTCGTTTGGCATCACGCTCTCACCCTTTCACTGTGGAAACATTAAATGTATGCCGTCTCTTCTATCCAATAGCTTCATGTCTCGTCTCGAGTGAACTCCTTCCCTATTCCATTTCCCTATAAGCTATAATTCCAGCTATTCAAATGTAATGTCAATCGACATCTCCAGTTGCCTATTGATCATCCACTTGTATCTCCTCATCCTTTTCCTCTATTGGAATCTGATCCTGCTCCAAATCTTCTTGTCTCCACGTGTATCCATGTCATATGGCTTCTCGCTTTGCTTTTTTTTTTTGGCCTTCCGTTGAAAAAAAGCTGATAATTTAAATAGTGTCCTTTAATGTGGGGTTTGACGTCTCAAATGTACTTTAAAATTAACATTATTAAATTATTTATATAAATTATTTATAAAAAAAAAATATTACCAGTTTCGATCATAATATTTTAGCCTGAGATTATTTGTTTGAGCATTTTAACGAAGTTTCGTAATCAGATCCTCAAGCAAAAAAATCCTTTAAAACTTTATACAAGAGAAATTATATGAGGGATACGCCTAATTTGACATTCCTCGACTTTTTATTACCAAAGTCTATTAGCAAACATCGAGTCTAACAATTGAACGAAACATATTAACAAAAAATCTGCTTTTTAGTCCGTTTTAAATTTCGATCACGCAGCCAAACTATTTGAAATTTTCAGATTTTTTTTTTTTTTTTAAGTCGTTTTGATCAGGATAAGTCCCATCAAAATCATAAATGTACAGATTCATTGGTACAGATCTAACTTTAATATTTCGGCTATTGGTGTTTTATTTGTTTTAATTTACTTTCATCAAATTTGAAATATTTTTTATCATTCCATTACAAAATGCTATTAAATGGATAGCCATCCAATCGTTACTGACTGGCATTCAAAAATTTTCGGTGATATAAAAATAATCAAATTGCTTTTGCAAATCCAATTGCTCATCAATTATAAACAAAAGAATCAATGGCAAATAGGTATTTAACCAAATACCTGTTTGACGATAAAAATCAGATCGTGAATTTGGATCAAAGAATATGCGAATTAGTAAAATACTCATCCTATCATATGCAAATTTAATTATTGGAGAACCAAGGACATTCTTCTATACAGAAGATGACGGTCTTATCTTAATAAGGAAAGCCGAGACTTGAAAAGACCCCAAAGTCACAAATTCAGGAAGAAAAGTTGAACGCCCTAAAAAACATTGGATTCATAATAGAGATAAATACAGGCACAACTATAGTAAACTTCCTTGACGTCACTCTTAACCAGATCAACAACACACATATGAACCATACAAAAAAAAAAATGACACACCAAACTTACGTACACACATCCTCCAACCATCCACCTTCTATCATCAAACAAATACCAAAATCAATCAACCGCAGACTATCTGAGAACTCATCTAACATACAAATTTTCAATAGCAAAATAGCACCATACAACGAAGCACTAAAAAGCAAGTGGTTACACACAACAACTACAATATATACCTCCACAGCCAAAAACGCAGAAACAGAAAGAGAAACATTATCTGGTTTAATCCACCATATAACAAAACTGTTAAAAAATGAACATAGGCAAAATATTCCTAAACTTAATAGAAAAACACTTCACTGAAGAAAACAAATTATCAAAAATATTTAACAAAAATAACGTAAAGATCAGTTACAGCTGTACAAAAAAACATAACAGAAATAATCAAAAACCACAACAAAAAAAATGACAACCTACAAAAATGAAACCAAGGATCCAATATGCAACTGCAGAAACAGAACAACATGTCCACTCCAGGAAATTGCCAAATTACGAACACAATAATATACCATGCCAAGGTAAGTACAAAAAAACAACACTATGCACTACATCGATGCCACCGAAAGTCCATTCAAGATGAGGAATAACAATCACAACCTTTCATTCAACAACAGGAAATATTCGAACAACACAACACTTTCTACATACATATGGCAGCAAAAAAGACAAAACATCACACCAACAATAAGTTGGGAAATATTGAAAAAAAGCCCCTGCCTACAAAAAATTTACGAAAAAATGCCTACTTTGCCTACACGAAAAAGTAGCAATAATATCACACAAAACCGCAAAAAAGAACTTACTAAACAAAAAATCAGAGATAATCTCCAAATGTAGGCATGAGAACAAGTATCTATTATCCGAATTCATACCAAACGGATAAAACAGACAAACCACCAACAATCAATCACAATTTAATTTCAAGATACCATCAAAATAATTGCATCTATCATTATTATCTTTGCACCACCATTAGTAATCACTTTTACCACTTTACAATATCTATTAACTAATAATATTATCATTACCACCAACACACAGCACCATCACTTACACATCACACCCACTATTAACATATAAATCCACTACAATCTTTATAACCCCCCAGCATATTTAATACCTTTAAAACAATATGATCAGATATAATTTCCATATGTAAACCATGAGAATAAACACCTATTACCAGGAAGCTTTAATAATAACAATAATAATTTTGTAATTAAAAATAAAATTTATAGCAATCTTCAACTACCATAATTTTACATAGAATACCTATTATCAGGATTTATACCAAAATAAATTAATACATATAACAAAATAAAAAAAAATAAAAAAACACCAACAACCACTTTTTAGTTCAAGCTACCACCAATATAACTACATTCATGGTTTTATCATTCTCCCACCACCGTTACTAATCATTTCTACCAATTTGCAATTTCTTCCAATTTACAATAACTATTAGCTAAAACCTAAATAGCATTGTCTCCAATCCTTTGAAACATTACTATCATATCATATCATATATAAACCCGTTATTAAATTAAACTTCCCTCACACATATAAATTAAACAATAAGGATTACAAATTTTACCTGTTACATATACACAGTCACCAAAAAACAACAAATAACCAGCTTTAAATATAACAAATAAACCCCCATTTTTTTTTTTTTTCAAAAATTTAAAATAAATAAAAAAATAATAATAATTTTTACCTATCATAATTTTACACAAACCCCACCACACGTATATACATACATGCGAGGAAATATTTTTCAAATATTTTTCAACGAAAAAAAAAAAAAAAAAAAAAAAAAATTTATGACATGGATACATTCACGAGACATTAACGAGACATTTCCGCCACACTTCCAATGTTTAAATTTCAACATTTCAACATACAAATGCGTATGTATAGACATAACACCACCCGTATACATACATATGTCATAGCCGAAACTGTCCACATATGTTTATATATATGTATGAGTCCCGACGGACGACCAAGTATGTATATGTGTATGTGTCTACATCGATGTTTGCGTTAGTACGATGAATGACAAAACGACGAAATTTCCCCCACCACTTCCACAATAACACCAATACACGCAATCTACATAAACCCAAATTTTTTAAAAACATTAATCAGTTTGTCTGACGATCGCTAAAGCGTGAAACCCAGGGTCACAAACTCACATCCATCCAACCAAATATATATATATATATATATATATATATATATATATATATATAATATAAATATATATATATAATATTTATATTATTTACATATATATATATATTATATATATATATTTATATTATATATTTCATATATATATATATATATATATATATATATATATATATATATATATATATATATATATATATATATTATATATATATATATATATATATATATATATATATATATATATATATATATATATATATATATATATATATATATATATATATATATATATATATATATATCCATCTATCTATCTATATATATATATATATATATATATATATATAATTTTCCACTATCTTATGTCGATAGAGTTCATTTTTTTAAGAGTCAAATGAGAAGTCATAATAAATTAATGTACAGTGAGAGGAATGGGGTGAAGATTTTTCATTTCTATTTAATATTTTTAAAAATATCTTACCGATCTTCAGATAACGAAATATTAAGCATATCAAAGAGGAATTTTTTTCTCTCATCTCCCAGCTTTGACGATGTTAGAAGTGGATTAACCAAACGGATTTTGATAAGCTGATTACCAAAACGGCAGATCGGTTGGATAACAAAACACTTGTTGCTATCTGCACGTATAGCCACTGATTGTGCGCCTTTAGTTGCTGAGTTTTTTTTGTTTTTTTTTAAGCGATCGGATGTTAGAAGGGAAGATAAAAGACAGAATCTTCTAAAATAAATTGATTCCGGTAAAAGATCCTGACGAAGAGGCGAAGAAATTGTAATTACATTAGCATCGCTTTTAATCATCATCATCGTCATCTGCAAAATTTCTCGAATAAATGAAATCAAAGTGGAACGAATTATCGTATGCTAAGGTGCATTTTTTTGCCCTGAAAATTTTTAAAAAATCACCTTGCATCTTAGCACTGAAAGTTCAAGTTGTAGAGAGGAGTTTGCCAGCCCACACTAACCCTAGTCACGAGATAAAAACAATGACGAACCCCAAACATATATAAGCGTACAATTATCATTCATATGTAATAAATACCGTCTATCTTGTATCATACGATTTTTTCGTGCATTGTATTTGTTTAATGCCATATCAACTCCGTCTGGGTCATTTAAAGCCGAAATTTAATTTTCTTGGGAATTTACTAATTTTTGTTTGTATCGTTGGTGCTTTTTGTTGTTGTTTTTGTTTTTTTGTTTTACTATGGAAATGCATTGCTGATAATCTTACTACATAAATGCATTTTTATACTTTCATAACGTTTTAATACCAGTTTGGATGTTCACTATTTGCCCATAGATGGAACCCTAACAGATACTTGTACCGGAAAGCAAGTGTTGTTCCTAATGGGAACAGGTATAACATTGTGCTAAACTGGTGAATATATAATTAATAAGAAATAAATATTCAATAATAGATTAAAAATGTGATAAAAAGAAAAATGACAGCGTAGAATTGAAGACTTGGGCATGCTAATACGGTAAATTATTAAAGCCACAAATATTTTTTCAAGAGAACGCCAGAATTTTAATTTGTGTATACACGAATGTTTACTCTCTGGTGAAGCACGGCAATACTAACACACGATGAGAAAATATTCCGTATTTCCTGTATGCTAAGACGCATTCTTTCCTGAAAATGCCCTAAAATAATCCTGCGCCATAGCATTGAAAGGTGAAGTTTCAGAGTGTGCCGGCCGTCACGAACCTCATTTGAGATGAAAGCAATTACGAACCCTAGTCATATAACATAAGCCTACATTTATCATTCACATGTAATAAATGCCGTAGAACATGTTAGTATTATAATGTTATCTATCTCTAGATATCTATCTATCTCTAGATATCTATCTATCTCTAGATATCTATCTATCTCTAGATATCTATCTCAAAATATCTATATATATATATATATATATATATATATATATATATATATGTTTATCTATTTAGCTCTATCTATCTCTACCTATATATCTATATATATTTTATATTATTCGGACTATTGTCCTCATCTTTGTTGCCATATTTATTGCGTTTTGGCGGTTGTACGCACCGGCCTTCTTCAAGTGATTGAGATGTCGAACTGAACTCTTTATTTCGCTCACTGGGTTAGACTGTTCTAGTTTCACGTGCCGCCTCTAATGGATGTCAGTTATCTCCTGTTAATTCTCCTCTCGAATTCTCAATTGCCTTAGCCGGGTATTGAACTCACACTCTTTGGGTCTTGTCACTGGATCTAACCAACGCCTTTATCCACTGTGTCATGTGTCCTTGAGGGAAATAAAGGGTTCAGTTCGACATTTCAACCATCTGAAGAAGGCCGAAACTTTGTAACAAATACGGCGACAAAGATGAGGACAATAGTCTGAATAATGTAAATAGTGTACATAATACCTCATCTCAGAAATATAGACAGATAATAAACATCTTTGCTTTTTTTCTTTTCAGATGAGAAATTATATAAAAACTGTGCGAATGTTCTTTTTTTCCGGGCGTTTTCGGCTATACATTTAGCCATTTTCAAGGATTAAATATTTTAACTGTTAAATAAGAAATACTATGTTGCATGTATCTATTTATATAATGTTTTCATTTTTCAAGACACGGTCAAGATATTGTGTCCATGTTCATAGTTAATATAAAGTGCTGTTTTTTTTTGTTTTTATTAATAAGGCTTCCATTATTTTTAGCCAATTTTGGATGTAGATGATGCAATTTGTGTTGTCAACAAGTATTTTACGAATAATGTCCGGTAGACCTCCATGAATATTTAAATGAGATCTAATTGGTCAGAAAAGGTGTAGAGTGAGTCTGCGTGTCTGACATGTTGTAGTGTGGCCTATATATTTACGAATTTTGATTGATCAGGAATATAATTTCTTAATGGGCATTTAAATTCGTAAATAATATTTGTCGTATTTAATTTTGTTCTAAGGTGAATTATTATTTTTGACTATAAGATTGTTTTTAATTTTTTTTCTAATAAATAATTAATCTAATTTTTTTGGCTATTTTCAGCTGGTGTTGTGCATTTTTTCATAATGGTCTTAATTCTACTTTCGTCTTGTTCATAATTTTCGTTCATTAGATTTTTGTAAAAAAATATTAATGTAATTACTTATGTTTCTATTCTCGTCATTGCTATTACCTACCTTAGACAGAAAACGCCTAATATGGAAATCCCACAATTGATTAGGAAATCCGTTATCAATCATTATTTTTGTTTTTTTAAACATTTATTTATTTAATGAAATTGTATAAAAATAAATTAAAAGCATCTTGTTATGTCTTATTTGTTCAAAAATTTATATATATATATATATATATATATATATATATATATATATATATTGTATCAAAAAAACTTTTACAAACATTAAAACGCGGTAATCTTCACGCCAAAACATAAAAATTCCATATAAACATGTCCCAAAATCCTTTGTTTTTGAGTTACTATGTTTAAATAAAGTTTACAGTCGATGGTGCTGTGTTGCTATGTAGACGAGGTAACATTTGTTATTCGTGTCAAGTCTTTAAAGTTTAACATGGTTTGAGGTTTAATGATGGCCTTTTGGAAATATGCTTATATGGATATTTTATCTTGTTTTGGCGCCAGGAAGGCGCCCCACTAAAGTTTTTAAAAGTATTTTTGATTGTGTCTTGTATATTTAACAGTGTCCGTAGTAAACTTTAAAACGATGTATTTGCGAACACCCAGGGTGCGATGGGTAAATTGTTGCCATTTTATATTTTTAATTTCGCGCATGCGCTTTGGTTCTGATTTTGTCGACTGCATGGTATAGTCGGATTACAGCGCAATCTTTTCCGTCTAAAATTTGGAGACGGCATGCTGTACTTCTTAGCATTCGCGCCGGAAGCTCAAATACGAATATAGAAGGTTTGGGTGTCAATCTGATGACAGTGTAGAGGATTCGGAAAGAGTTGGATGAGTCTAATCGTGATTACGAAGGTTTTTGGAGGGATCACTAGTAATGGTGACATTATGCCTTCATTTATCTTCCCATCAACACGGAGGCCTACATCAAGTGGCTTGAGGAGGTAGTATTTATTTATGGGTCATTTATTTATATATAAAGGAGCAATAGAACTTCACCATGCAACACAAGCAAGAGAGCCCAGTCATGACTGTCAGAAAATTTCTGCGACATCACATCACCCATTACATTACACCTGCTAACTCCCTAGACTGCAACCTCCTTGATTATTTTGGGTTGGTTTCAAATTTGAGAGAACACAATTGTTTTGATACCAAAGATGAATGTTTAAAACAAGTTTTATGGCAGCAGTGACTAACTTAAACAAAGAGGCTTCGTGCAGGACCATCCACACTTTTTGAAGGGACGAATACAGAGACCTGGTGTACCGAATGCCACAAGGTTCCCAAACGACCCTCAGCAGGTTTTAAATTCAGAGTTGTCCTTCTCCTAGAACAGTTGCCATCCAAGGCTATAGAACCCAGTCTGTCCTGCTATTTTACCCATAGCTGGAGGGAGAGGATTCATACCTTTCCCAAGGGTATTAGCACGTAAGTGAATGTAATGGATTCGACTGGAATTCGAACTCAGCTCTGCGATTCCTCAATCCAAGCTGCTATCCATTACTCCACCGTGCCATATATATATATATATGTGTGTGTGTGTGTGTACGCGCGAGTTTTCATTTTAGAGTTTTGATAATTTGATAGTAAACCGCTTCCTATCGATACAGTCTTTCGTCGACCTGGGCATATCGTCCGGTATCTAATAGCGACTGTGGTAATGACGATGCAAAAAAAAAACTAACGCACCGTTTGCGCTTTTGAAAGCAACCCTCAGTAATCAACTGGGAGTTGAATGTGAAGACGACGTGTATTGAAATGCCTTGTGGCGGCAAGTACGAGTTGCTCCTGATGTGAATAGGTGTGACATTCTGCTAAACTATTGAAAATCTAATTGATAATAACCACAAATATTTAATAATCCGTCCAAAAATGTGTTAATTTGTTGTGACAGGAAAATGACAGTAAAATACGGCGACTTGGATTTGCTTATACGGTAAGCTATTTAAAAAAATTAGGGTGCGTTTTACCACTTGTAGCGTTCTGGAAATACAATAATTGAATGTCATGTATTTATTTGTTGTGTGATAAATACTCTTGCCCAATGAACGACTCAGTTCATATACTAAATATTAGTCCTTCCTTTTCGCGTATTTCGGTTCGTCTACAAAGGGTTTCAGTCGTGGTTCAAGTCAAGATCTCGAACGCCTTTTTTTTTTTTTTTTTTTTTAAAAAACAAAAAGTCACATCTTTTACTTGGAAGACTGGCGTAACTCGGGGTCTTATGGGTCAGCAATTTCGAGACAAATAATTTACGGCTATGATCCTTATTTTATTTGAAGGAAACGATGAATAAGAAATTACGTCATTTGTGTCTAGGGCGCTTTTTTAAATGAACGATTTTCAGAGCCGTCAGCTGTATACAAGCGCTTTGAGATCATAGTTCAAAATATTTTAGAGTGAGTGAGGGAGGTCTTGGCAAGGATCAATCTTCGAAACTAGTGGACTGGCGCTACACACTCACAAACGCAGGACTCTACCTGATAAGAAAAACGACATCACTTGAGGAATTCCAAAAGTAGTAACAATTAAAATGGATATTCTTTGCAACATAAAAGAATGACATTTGACGCCCAACACTACTTCGAACAAAAATGTTAGGCAGAAAACCCCCAGCAATGCTTGGAAGCGTGGTAAGAGTCGATTTGAGAAGCCTATGAAACTGTTTTAACATAAAACATTTTGTGAATTTCAAACCTACAGTAGCATTGACTGTTCGGCCGAATGTTTCTTTATAAGGAAAATGGCGAATGTAACTATAGCAGCTTAAAGGACTTATTTTAAATGAGAAAAATTTAAATTGGCGGAAATTTTCTAGAGCCTTTTCTGCTTTCCACTTGAGAAAAGATGCGCACAAAAGATGCGCAGAAAACAGGCTTGACCCAAAATCTGACTTGTTTAAATTGTAAGATGATTTTGAAGGTAAAAAAAAAATCACAACCGCCCAAAGAACACTACGTCAGGCTTTGTAAAATGGTACGCACAGGCACATGACCCAAACATAATTGATAATACCAATGTTTTCTGTTTTTGTCTTTTTCCTCTCAACCACTGACGAAGCTTTAATAGAAATAAAAAAACACTGATATTCGTTTACTATTTGTTCTTTTGTTTTATCATGTCGGATTCCGATCCATATTTGATCTGCATTTCATCTTTAACTTGTGTTTTTGTGTGTGTGTATATATATATATATATATATATATATATATATATATTTGTATATATCGGTGTCTATGTGTATGTAGAGTGTATTCACATTTAACTGTGTGTGTGTGTATAAGTGTTAGTTTCACGTCTCCTTTTTTTCATAAAGGGTTGTAGAGATGTTCATGTATTCCCCCACCTCTCTTTTTATTTTTTTTTTTTTATGTGTGTGTATATCATTATGTCTGGATGCTTATGTATTATAATCTGATTGTGTTTTTGTTGTGTCACACGTGAGTTTAAGACCATATTCAAAAACTTTAAAATAAAAACGGAAAAGAAAGGGAAAAAAAAAAAATATATATATGTATTATCAAATGACCGGATGTATTGTAGCGTCTTGTCTTGTCGAACGTAATTTCAATGAAGAAATGAATTGAATAAACATATATATATTTTTTTTTCTCGATAATTTTGTAGTTTTAAACTTAATAGTGATTAAATTTGGATTTTAAAAATTGCCAGTTTTTAATTTTAATATTAAATTTTATCATATAAATTTATAATTATTAGTTAGTATAAATTATTTTTAATATTACACACATTTAAAGATCTGAATAGCTATTAGAGCAGGATTTCGTTGTCAAGCTTTTGAATCTTTCTATACTTCGTTTTTGATTGGTTATTCTAGCTTTTGTAACAATGTTTCCCCCTAGTGTAGGATCGTTAATTAATCTGAAACTTTTAAAACCATTTATTTTCTTTTCAACATCATCACTTGATAAGACACAGAGTGTGTTGAAACAAAATGGCTATTTTTGTAGTGATTTTATAACATACTTATGTTATAATTTTTTTATAAAATAATTATATATATATATATATATATATATATATATATATATATATACACACACACACAGACATGATAGAATTTAACAGACACCAAGATAAATTTTATTTCTGATTTTTTTTAATAACCAAGATAAATTAACTTAGATTATTTGATTAAAATTGCAGATGACAATACTGGAACATGCCACGAACCAAAGGAGCATCAGACCCCCTCCGAATTTCAGCGAGGATGTATCGTGGGCCAACATGAAGGTGGTCTTAGTCAAAGAAAAATATCTGAAAATCTTTCAATACCCCTTTCTACTTTTAATAGAGTGATCATACAATTCACCAGAGAGGGCAAGAAGTGCACAAAACCTCATCCAGGCCGCCCTGGGCCCTCTGAAAGAACTATGCGTCTTGTCGAAAGAAATGTTGAACAGGATCCACGTTGCAAGGCCTCTGACATAGCAACACAAGTCCCAGAACAGCTGTCAGGTATCTCCACAAGCTGGGCTACTATGGCAGAACTGCGAGAAGGAAACCACTTCTCCGTCCAGCCAATATCAAACGCAGAAAGGATTGGGCTCATGAGATGGTGGAGAGACCTGTGACCTTTTGGACCACTGTCATTTTCTCTGACGAGTCAAGATTCACATTATTTTCCGACAGTGGAAGAGTATGTGTATGGGGACTCTGTAGTCAAGAGTTTGATTTAAAAAGACTGCAGCCAACGGTGGAACATGGGGGCCTTTCAATTTGGAGTGATGGTCGCTCAGAGCTTGTGGAGTGTGAAGGAAACATTAATTCAACCAAATATATTTCTATATTAAAGAAAGGGCTCCTTCCAATATTCTCAAGTAGTTGAATGAGAAAAGTTGACTCCCTATTTATGGAAGATGGAGCTCCATGTCACACTGCTCAAACAACGCAACATTGGTTGAGACAAAATGGGATCAGTAAACTTCCATGGTCGAGTCAGTCCCCGGATATTAACCCTATTGAACACCTTTGGGGCATATTAGATCGAAAACTCCGCAAAAAGTACAGGAAGCTATCTTTTAAGCCCGAACTTTTAGGATTATTGCATCAAACATGGCAAGAAATCCCTCAAGATGATATTCGTGAACTCATCGCTAGCATGCCTAGAAGGGTTCTTGCATTAAAAAAAAGCAAAAGGGATGTCAACCAAGTATTAGTTATTAAATTTATGACCATTTATAATTACTTCATTTGTATAAATTACTTGTTTAATAAAATAAACGGTTTCTGTGAGCGTCTATTCAATTCCGTCATGTCTATATATATATATGTATGTATGTATGTATGTATGTATGAGAGAGAGATGCTATGGCGAAACGGTCGCTCTCTTATATTTTTAATTTTATGCATGTGCGTTGTTTTTGACTTTGTCGACTGCAATTCATAGTAGGGTCAGTTGGGCACCGTCTATGAGAAAAAGATCAGAACGCAATTCACTCTGTCAGGCAATTTCTGCAACCTCATCCCCCCTTACATCTGGCCACCTACCACCCCAAACTTTTGGACATTATGTGTGGGGCATATTTGAAAGAGACTAACAAAACTCCTTGTAACATCAAAGATGAACTGAAGACAAGGATTATGGCAGCATTCACCAACTTAAACAAGGAGACCGTCTAAAAGAGTTGCAGGAGATTCCGAAGATGTCTGGATGCCTTGGTTGAAACCAATGCCGAATTTATTGAATAAATTTACTTACATTATTATTTCAAGATATTTGTGTGTAATTTTGGTAAATTTATCTGTTAAAATGATATGTCAGTGGTATTTTCATTTTTTGCGTAATTTAGACGACAATTTACCCACCGCACCCTCTATGTCCAAAACAATTTTAAGGGAAAAAGTATGAAAAATTTTCTTGTCACGATTTGGACCGATGAAGTCCTAAACGACGATACGCTCTCAGACGAAAACTTTCTCCAGACTCCCCACCACACACACAAAAAATTTTATATATATAATTCATAATGAAGTCGATGGAAGAGCTGTCTACCTTGTCCACCCACAGTTTTATATATATAAAAATGTCACACACGCATCAAGTGTACTGTGGGTGGACAAGGTAGACAGCTCTTCCCTCGACCTCATTATGAATGATATAAATTAACTGAAATATATGAAAAGAAAAGAAAAAGGATGTATCTTAATGCGTTAAAT
>CAHIKZ030002031.1:227500-339752 GCA_903632075.3 Acanthosepion pharaonis | reverse complement strand
CTAAGTTTTATAACAGACAACGAAAAATGTGATGCAGGAACACGAAGACGCTTTGAAACAGCAAAAGATGCCTTTGAAAAACTAAGCAAATGAGGAAGTTGTAAGGAAAATAGTAACAAATTCTAACAAAAAGATTCAGAAAGTGAGTGTTCAAATTCCTGGGATGCATAATAAAGAAAGCGCGTTCGGAAGTTTGACACTTCCAGGACATAATGAAAATAAGAGCGGAACCTTACCTTATTGAAAACTTGTGTAAAGGGATGTCAGAATGGGAAATATGAGGGATATTAAGGGGACAAATATTGGGAGTTGTGGAGAGCCATGATCTTCTACAAACTGAATCAGTGATCAATAGATTGAAATATTCAATTTGATACTCTGAACCTTATTCTTCGCCAGTCATAATTTAAATACTTTATGTTGAACCATCACTTATACTCGGTCACTGAAGAGGTCGCCAAGATTTTCTCGAATGAACGATAAATCCGATATAATTTGAATATTTAATGAAAACACGATTGAGAATTGATGTACGTCCAGAAACGGGAATCTGCTTTTCCCTGAAATTTTGAGCTACAAAACTTAAAACGGTATAAAAGAAAACTGAGGCTAACTTAACGAAGATATTTTTTTTTTTATTTAAATAAAGCTGTCATCATAAAAAGGAACTTTGTGAAAAAGGCAAAAGCAAAAATGTGTTCAGTCTGGAAAAATTATCATAATTAAAGTATTCAATGTGAATACAAAATAAACTTGATTTTTAATTCTACTGTTCAGAGTAAAGAGATCTACTCCAGTAAAGGAAGGAAAGTTGAAAATAGATTACATCTTTCTTAAATATCACCCCCTATCCATTAATGGAGGAACTATTTCCATGCTTTGACCCCCGGAGTTCAAGTCTCTAAACGTAGCAACTCACAGCTTTTAATATTAAGGAGCATTTTTCTTTTATTCTTTCTATTATGGAGTGTTTACAAATGTCGATCACGTCTTGACAAGCATTTTAGCTGCGGTCTGATTTGGGTCAAGTGGATACTGAGCCGCAATTTCTCAATTGTATTTACTGCTTAAAAAACTTTGACTTAAAGACGATTTTCTATCGACAGATTTGTTCATAATCGCTATTAATTGAAGCAACAGTCAAAACTAAAAACGAATTTAGTTCTAGAGTACTGCACACAATTTAGACATTTTTTCTTTACCACCCGCAACCACATACACTAAGTGATATCCTCATTTTTATACACTCGATATATACCGGGTGCGGTATATACATTCACCCTTTATTCATTTTATCGTGAAATAAAAACAACAGTTTTATCATTTGATTAATGAAAATTTACAGGTTGATTGTTATATTTGTTGACAATATCAAAATGGCTACCCTTGGCTTTCGCCATAGCCTTTAATCTCTTTTCAAATGAAGTGTATGACTTTTTCTCTCTCTCTCTTCATTAAAATTGCAACACAGCGTCATAAAACTTTTATTTTATGTATGAGATACAAAAATCATCGCTCTCCAATACGGGTCATATCGCACAATCTATAGGATTAATAGCAGAGCTTGATGTGGGTGGGGGTGAAATTAAATTGTCACGGAAATGTCTCTTGAACCAGTTCTGCGTAAAATTGACCATGTGTACAGGAGTTCCAACTTGAGAGAGAACATAGCGACTTTCAAATGTGGCCCTACTGAGAGCCAGAGTAATACATCTCTCTGCAACATTTGCTAGTAAACTAACATTTACTCTCAATCTTTCTACAATGAACACCAAAGGCGATTTCCAACTATCAGAAGCAACAGCAGCCCAAATCATGACACCAGTTGGTTTCTGTCGTTTGAAAAATGTTCTGGTACCTTTCAGGAATGATTCCTGGTGAAGTGGCGTAAACCCTATCGTTTTGATAGTTGACCAGAGCTCCCACAGCAGGAAAACTGGGAAAATATGAGAAAAACGAGATTGTTGTTGAGGAAAATAGCACCGACAGAGTATGGAAAATAATGCAACTACATATTACCGAAAAAAAGTGAAATCGGGTTTGAAGACACGGTATGCATTCTGACAAAAATCTTTAGTGACAAGAGCTCTTCTGTTTAATGCTTGTTAAAGGTGTATGAATCTAACCAAAGAAGAAAATGTAGATTTTGTTACGTATGCTGGTATCAACAAAGAATGTGAAAAGTTTAGAACAAAAAGAAGTTTAGAATTAACGAAAATTGAACAAAACAGTAATATTACACTACAAGAAATAGTAGACAATTGCCAGACAATTCTACGTATGAAACACAACGCTGAAGAAATTAAATAAAAAAAGAAGAATATTTGTACAAGCAAAGGACAGACGTACAAAGAGGAAAATAAATCCTGGTTTCGGATGTGGTATATTACTTCTTGGAAAAGACTATTTATAAATATAGAATTTTAATAGTTTGGTAAAATTGAACTTATAAAGTCACACTGTAAAACCAACCCAAGAAAAAATTATCACCAGAAGAGATTCATAGACAGCATTGCGACGGGAAAATGCTTACAGAAAACAAAAGGAAATTTCTGAATGTGAAAATAAGTAAATGTGGGTGTGAAAATGCTACTGGACACTGGTAGTGAGATTTCAATAATCAGGGAAACCACATGGATGGAAATTGGAGACCCTTTATTAAAAAGACTTAAAGCCGTGATTTCAGTTTCTGGAGAGAAATTTCTTTTTATATATTTTTTATATATCATTCTGTAATAAGCATGTAAAAACTAAAGTTTGTGTATTTAAAAAATGCTACGAATCTATTCGGTACTGACTGGATAGCACAATTTGAATTTTTGGATTTGCCGATAAACGTTTATTATAAAAACGTAAATGAACAAGCTACACATTTAAAAGTTAAAGCAAAAATCTTAAAGAATTAAAAAACAGTTTTCCAGATTTTCGGTCAATTGAACTGGGCCAATGTTCAAAATTTACGGCGGATTTTCAACAAAAGAAAAAAAAGTTCGACGCCAGTATTTAAGCCGAAACCGGAGTATACAATTCGCAGCATTGGAACAGGTCAATGAAGAGTTGAACAGTCTCGAAAGAATTATGGTGCAATAGAAAAACTTAAGCATTCGAAATGGGCGGCACCAGCGGTGTATGTAAAAAAAAAAAAAAAAAAACTTGTTTGCACGCATTTTTTTTTTTTTCGACAGGATTAAATAGTTGTTTAGAAACACATTAAAACCAATTACCAAGTCCAGAGGATTTTTTTTTCGAAGCTAGACAACGGAAGATAATTTTCAAAGCTGGATCTCTCTTTACAAATTCAAACTGAAAATGAATGTTCGTAATTAACGACTATAAATACGCACATAGTATTATATAAGTTTAACCGACTTTCTGTTGCTACCATCTATTTTTTTTTTCAACTAACGCTTGCGGATTGCAATTTCGCAGTGGAGTATCTGAACGATATTTTAATCAAAAATGTATCTAAAGATCAACATGTTGACATGTGAAAAAACTTGGAAAAACTAAGTCAAATTCAAGATCCATGAAGAAAAATGCGCATTGTTTTTGCTGAAAATTAAATACCTTTGTCAAATTATTGATAAAAATGGTCGTCAACCAGATCCGTCGAGGGCAAGTGTAATTAAAAATATGTCTCCACCAACAAACGTGACTACGTTCCAAGCTTTTCTAGGAATGGCTAATTACTATCAAATATATATATATATATAATATGCATAATTTGAGAGCTCCTGAACGATCTACTTAAGGAGTAAAGTGGAACTGGAATGAAAAATGTCAAAAGAAGTTTGACAAAATAAAAATATTTACGTCAGATTTATCATTAGCACACTATGTTCCAAAAGCAGAAATTGCAGTGACATTAAATGCTAGTGAGTGCAGTATTGGCGAGGTGATTTTACACAAATACAATGTCAGTAAAATGAAAGCCTTCGCTTATGTTTCACGTTTGCTCCTACCAGCAGAAAAAAATTACAGCCAAATAGAAAAAGAGGCTCTCGCAATTATATTTGCTGTAAATAAATTTCATAAATTTGTACATGGAAGAAATTTTCGGTCGCAAACACAGTCCTTTATTAACAGTTTATAGTTGAAAGAAAGGAATACCTACTCATACAACTATTGGACTACAATGCTGGGGTACCATCACAAAGATAGAACTTTAGTTAAAGACAGATACGCCGTGGTCAAGGCTGCATATAGATTTTGCAGGTTCTATGAACGGATTACATTATCATGTGGTATTTGATAGTTTCATTAAATTGACGGAAGTGCAAAAATCCAACATCTTCAGTGACCGATAATTTCTTGCGTGAACTGTTTGCGAGATATGGCATACTAGACACCATAGTCTCTGATAACGGAGCGCAATTGACGAATAAAGTCGTAGAACTTACAAGGACAAGTTCCAGAAAAACAAAGCGTACTGAAGAAGTAGATCCGAGACAGAAATGCTACAAAGTCAAGTACGTTGGTGAATTCTCCAGAAAGAGGAGATGCTAATACTAATAAAAAAAAAATATATATATTTATAAAAAGTATTAATCTCAAAAGGGCGATGTTGTGGAATAAATAGTACCCCCACGGTGACTCTATGAACTAGTCAATAACAATAAATAAAGAACTCCGGATCAGCGGTAAGAAGCCATTTGGAGTCAGTTTTCAGACTAAGTAATACAGGCGTCATGGCAAGTTGCCGAAGCGTTAATATTATAAGCGCTACGAAACTAGTTATAAAAGTTACTATTGAAACTTTTCCACACATTAAAAAGAGTTTTACAGTAAACATTCAACAGTTTTATCACTTCACAAGTCTTCATACTAGCCATCCGACAATCTGATCACGTTTTGATTGAGGCACCATCTTTAATTAAACTTAAAACAGTAAAATAAATAATGTTGGGACGTCTTATGAAAAATTCGAAACTATTTTTACGAATAGGTATGTTTAAGTAATGGATAAATATGTATGCCACACCCGATAAATGCAGTCATATACGCTTGCGAATTGTTCATTCACTTATGTACGCATTTATGTTCACACACACAGATATATATATATATATATATATATATATATATATATATATATATATATATATATATATATATATATGAATGAGAGAAATCAATTATTTTTTTTATCCGACATTGTATCCTGCTACTCCAAACAATATTTTGTGAATGCCCATGTTAGATTCACTGTTTGTTTTGTTTTGTTTTTAAAGTAAGGTAAATAACATCTACCGGCTTGCGCATTCGAGAGACTTAATAAAAAGAATGTTTTCTCCAGAAAGGTTCGGACCTACTTTTTCTCACCACAGTCTGATCCGGCATCGCTCTTTATTAAGTCTCTCGAATGCACAGGCCGGTAGACCTATTTCACACTGCTTAATAAAAAAGATAGGACGTCTACTCAGTGTGGATTCACATAAATATATGCATCGATCATCAGCATGAGTTCCTTAAACCATTTTGTGTCTTAGGAGTATTACATGTACTACAGTCGTAGGTGCAGTGGATATGTCTGGGCGAAGATAACCTGGCAGGATCCATCTCTTTTCAGGTTGCTTTTGAATTTAGTTTTCCTTCTAGACTAATTACCCTACTAAAGCCAAAGAGACCAATCTGTCCTGCTACCCTTAGCTAAAGGAAGATTAAATCACGCTTTTTCCAAAGGCGCGAAGTGAAGAAATAATTCATCTGCGCACATTAACCTAGTAAGATGCTTAATAAGTTGACGACAATGAATACCTACATGACACGCGCATCGTTTCGAGTGAGAAGCGCGATAATTAACTTGTTGATAACGAATAAGAGAGTCTATTTTTGTTTTACGACATAGAGTTAAAAGAAAAGCAGTCATAAACTATATAAACATTCTAACATTTCTTTTCAATTGATGTGACATTTTCCTTTTTATACAATTCACTTTCCTTTTTCCGGTGTTTCGTTAATGAACATTTCTCTTGTATAGAAAATTAATTTTAATTTCGTGATTGAAATTTTCACAATGCACTAGTTTTAATAAATTCCCGTTTTAAATTCAAATTTTGTTCATTTTATTATTCATTTCATTTAATCCGTCCAAGATTTAAATTATTAAAATATTCGCTTTCATAATAAAGTCATTTTTATAAAATTTAATTGAAAGATTTTTAAATATTTTAAAATCATCATATTATTTCAAAATGGTAGAATAAATATAAAGTTTTGTTCTTTTTATGATATTCAAAGTAGGGATTGCAGTTGTGTGCATTCAGTATTGGTTCTACAGTTCAAGTATCATTGTATTGAGACTTGTGCCGACGACCCAACGAAATGTGACACAAAGGTCAAATTTAATGTGTTTTTATCGGCATTCCCCCTCAGTACTTCTCCTCTCCCGAAGGAGATTTAACGCTTGGGGAGATGGCCACTTAGAACTTGAGTTAATACTCATGGCTGAGGAGCGAACTCCTGACCTGTCGATCAGTCATATGAAACATTGCTCGTAGCACCGGCAACAGTAAAAGTATCATGGTATTTACTCATCACCCCCCCCCCATTACGGTGACGTGATGTGACACAAGATCGGTTTAATGTGAAGACTCCAAGCGCGTACACTCAGGTCAGGGACAAAAATGGCCGAGCCCCGCAACCGTCAGTTGTGCTGGCATCAGTATTACTACCGATCCCCCTCAATGAGGGTGTACTGTCCCGGACAGCTGTTCACGGCCACCTCTCAATATTTTTTTCAGTTGCGCTTTGTTCACAGACATGGACACAACTGAGAGAATATCAACGGTACAAGTAGGACAATTAACCTTTATGTAGGGAGCCTATACATAACGTCTACTCAAGGACACATGCTAATTAGTGGTAGCATTAACCAACCACTACCCCAAAAATATTTGATAATATCTATGAAACTTTTTTAATCCTTTCACTCCAAGCATGACGATAATTCCACTAAGACGTAAGTGGTTCCTGGGTGTGAAATAAATTAAGATTAATGAGGCCAGAGGACAATAAAACAAGAGCATTCAAGAAGATAGAAAATGGCGATTGACGTTGCATTTAAAATTTTGAAGTTGGCAGAGAAGCGAGAAACCGGAAGTGAGTTCCACGTTTAAGAATTGCTAGAAAAGAAACTATTATATAACTTGCAATTATATCTAGCTATTTTAATAGTAAAAGGATTAGATATAGCTGCCAATCTCGTAGTTTGCGTAAATTCAAACAGTCGCGGTGCCAAGGAAAGAGCATTAGAACAATTGCTATTACAATATTTATAGAAAAGAGAGACGGAAACCACGTGACGGCCGTAGGATAGTGACTGAAGACACAGTCTTCACACACCTATTTTCTCAAAAATGGCTCAAAAGTATCCTCCTGCAAAGCTAAAGTATCTGGTATGTCTGGGTTTGGGTAGCTACTGCTCCGGAACAGCAAGTTCCTGACCCCAGACCAGATTTCAGTGCTTCTATTTATAAAAATCTTCCAAAGTGTCTTTTTGTAAGACCTCTGAATTCATGTTATTGTTCTTGTCGTCGCCATCATCTTCTTCTTCTTCTTCATCGTCGTCGTTGTTGTTGTTGTTGTAGCTAATTACGTCTGTTGGATTTTGAATACTTTATACCAACAATATACAAAATAACAAAATAGCGACATGCCATTGTTTTCTTTGTTTATCGGTATTACACGAAATTCTTACAGTGATAATTATGAACAAAAATTATTTTCAAAGGGTGAAGTATTTATTGTTCAGTAGATGCTTGTTAATTTTCTAAAAAAATCATTGGTATGTCTAAAGATTGGTTATTTCTAAACGAATAGTAAATCAGACATAAATTCCTTTCATTTTCGGTTCAGTTTCGTCAAAAATCTTTGATAATTAATTTCCACTTCGTTTTATTATATTTTTTTTTTTTTTTTGCGTTTTAGATTCGTTTCGTTTTCATCGCTTTTTTATTAATACTTTTTGGTAATCTAAAAAAAACGAACAAGTTTGAACGATTATGCTGAATCTGAAAAAATGAAAAGAAACATTGGTGATGACAACAGCCTTCAAACAGAATTTGACCAGAGGTATACGCTAACGTTGAAGATTCGTTGAATCTTTGAATCTTCAAAGATTCGTGGAAAATTCGCTTCGTTTACCATTGTGCTTAATCTGTTGTGAAATATTTGCCAAAAATAAAAAAGAGCAACCTTGAACGACATCTTATGAATAAACAATCGTATTTCACTGAAAAATATTCAGATAGTAAAGAGTTCAAAAGAGCAATCTTAGAACTGGTGAAGAAAAAGAAAAAGTCGAGATAATTTTAGAAAATTTCTTAAACAATTAAAACCAACTAACTTTGCTATAGCCATTGCATCGAAGGAAGCTAATGAAAACCCTTTGCCGATGGAGAATGTCTGAAAGAGAAGTTCTTTCAGAATTTAATAATCAAGATGATCAAATAAAATCAAAGAAATTCCTCTCTCGACAAACAAGAGCAATAATCGATGATGCTATATCATTATCGACTACTGAAAAATAAATCAATTGTATTAATTCTGCTCCAGCATATTCAATTGCTTGTCATGCGTCACGGGACGTCAATGATGTTCAACAAAGCAAATTGTTATGGCGATATATTAATTTTAGAAGAAGTAAATTAATACCACTTAGAGGACAAATAATGGGCGAAGCTATTTCTCAGGCCGTTTTGAATTGTTTCAAATCAAAAGAAATTATCACTAAAACTTTGGTATTAGCAACATTCTATGGAGCACCAAGAATTAAAGAGATGAAGAATGGATTTGTGACTCTCCTAATGAATTCACTTAATCAAAAATTGCTTTCTTTTCAATGTTAACATCTGCGCTCAAGTTTTCCTCATCAAAATTATGAATCTCTTTGTCAAGACACGATACTGGCAAGAAGTTTAAATGACATTTCTGTGCATTACGAGAATAGGTTGACAACTTTTATCGTTTCGGAATAACGTCTGATGACTCTAAAGGTGATGTTCTAAAAGATTTACACTTTTTACGAGCTTTTTGTGGTAATAATAATAGGTGTCCTGAACTGGAAAATCGTTTTTGGCTGGAAGAATTATATTTTATTATTGATATGGCAAGTCATTTAAACTTGCTTAGCAAAAATGTTCAAAGAAAAGGAGATATGTCCCTTCCGTTTGTTAGAAACGGCTTAGCATCTGAGCGCAAATTAATATTGTTTGTGAAAGACATCGAAAACGCTTAACTGGCGCATTTTTCCTCGCTAAGAAAACTTTAACGAAAGATAAATAAAATCATAAATCACTAAAAGATAGATAAAATCATAAATCAATAAAAGTTACTTGCACCAAGCTACCATATGTGTTTAAAATTAATGAGATTTACAGATTTTCGAAAAGAAAAGCAAATTTAGCGTTCCCTAAAGCATCTTTTAACACTTAATTATCGTAAGTAAATAAATCTATCCATATTTCCAGAGAAACTAATTACTAATTAATCCATACTGAATAAGTATAACCTTGAGACGAAAATAGCAAATATAACTGATAAAGAATTATGAGCATTAAACTTAAAAAATTTATACGAAAAGAACTCGAGAAATCTACCGTCAGTCGGCAAAACTTGCAGAGAGGATCGAAATTCAAACGATTTCAAAGCCAGTCAAACAGATATTAATTATTTGATCGAAGACTACAATCCTAGATTAAGATAATTAGTACACCTTTGACATTGACTTCTTTGATATTGAAATAAATTGCAATTTTCATCGCTTGACTGATTTCTTGTAATATTTTTTCATTACGTGAAAAAACTACTCTACACAGATTTTAAGTAAAGTCAATTATTGCTATTAATTAATTTTGAATTACTTTCTTATTCTTTTAACAAGCACGAAGAAAAGTTTTTACGACAAAAAAACTTTCACAAATTTAAGTATAATCAATCATTATTATTTATGAAAAAGTTTTTTATCTTAAAGTGTCACTGTACTGTATAATACTTAAATCCGTGTATTTGATTGGTTAATTGATATTTTTTATGGCTTATCAACCTTTTGCAGACTATTTAAAGCCTGAAAATAATTCTAGATTGTAAGAATGTTATCTGCATAATAAGGATTTAAGGACACAAGTCTTACAAATTAATCCATAAAGAAAGAGATGGATTCATACATTTCCCAAGGATATTTGCGCCTAAACGAATCCCGACAAGGATTGTAAATTTTTTTCTTTTTTTTTTTATATATCCAAAAACGGCTGTTCAGCCTGAAAAGGCTCGGGACCATTATTGGCGACTAATACTTTATAAAAATAGGGTGTGTCTCTTAAATGTCATTAAATACGGAGATACCAGCATTTTTTTTATTATTATTTCACCCCAACCAAAGCAGTACAGACATAAGGGGTTACTGAGTATGAAAGAATAAGACAAAGAGAAACATTATTAAGGGTCGAGGACAATAGAAGAGAAATCAAGAAGATAGTAGATAATGACTGACATTTCATTTAAATTTTTGAAGATGAAAATTGGCTGGAAAACATGGAACCGGAAGAGAATTCCACAAGTGCGACAAAAGAAATTCTTAGTATAGAATTTACGGTTGCAGCCAATTCAAATGTAAATTGATGAGACCTTGTTGACAATCTAATACTGTGCTGCAATCTTGTTGACAATCTAATACTGTTTCGGTACCATAGCGAAAAATTCATCTAAACAATTGCCATAAAAGTATTTATACAAAAAGCACAGAGGATCTACATAATGGCAGTGAGAAAGCGACTGAGGGCGAGATGCCAGATCAGAACCAATAATAATGCTGATTTTTCTTTACATTTTATCAAGAATCTCTAAATATATAGCAGGAGCACTGGACAATATGTGGCAACAGTATTTAAAGCAAATAGTAGACAAATAAATATGTAAGATAGATTCTGGTGAGAAAAATTGTCTCGCACGACACATTGAACCAACTTTCTCAGACCAGACCAATATAATTTTTCCACTTCATATCACCCGAAAATGTTAGACTAAGAAAGCGCATTGAGACACTCACTTGGAGGTTAACATCAGCCATGCTGATGGGAGGCAGTAACATGATTAATAGAGAGAAGTTTCATTTTGGAGGCGTTAAAATTAGCAAGTCATTCTTTGCCTCAGTTAACAACAGATTGTAGGTTATTTTTAGATCAGCTGCTAATTTGACCTTATCGAACTGATCAGGCTTAATACTGAGACTGGACTAAATAGTTGTGTCATCAGAATAAACACTGAGGTAAGAACTGGTGACATTAAGAAGTTCATTCATGAAAATTAAGAAGAATGTAGGTTCAAGAATAGAGTCCTATGGGAATACGTGCATTAATACAAAAGGATCTTGAAGAGTAGCCATTCAGAACAACATTTTGCGATTCAATAAAGAAGACTGAATCAGTTCAAAAATGAATCCAGAAATAGCATAACCTTTCAACTTGCGATGACAACCGATATTCTAAACCTTGTCAAAAGCTTTTGAGATGTCCAAAGCAACAACCCGAGATTCACCATTTTTATCTAGAGCTTGATAGACTCTTTCAGTAATAATTCTTAATACATCAGCAGTTGACCTAAAGAAACAAAAGCCGTATTGTTTGTCTGAAAGAAAGCCCTGCGATGTGAGATGCTTAACCAATTCAGAGTTGATAAGGAGACTTCCTGATATTATCGAACTGGAAGGGTCGATCTCAGCGTGCAAAACCATACCACGGGTTGACCCAAGCATTGTGAGTGAAACTGGGTAGAAGATACAACTCATCGTGACCGATGGCTTGAGCGTGCTGGCCTTGTTCAAATTTTTGATAACGCGCTCTTTCCCAGAAACTGTAACTAAGGTCTGCTCAGCATAATGCAGTATAAACCACAGGTGGGTTCTGTGGGTATTGAATAAATACAAATGTGCCTGAGCAAGCATCTGCAACAGGGATTGGCCAGCCGCTTTAGTAGACGGGTATTCTCGAATACGATTAGCCATACATGGCCTGTAACTTACGAGAAATTTTGAACTAAACCATTTATTTTCATTTCGCTGTGTTAGAAGAAAACAATCATCACTAGTTATATAAGTCTTTGTAATCGTATTTGTCCCTTCTTTTACCACTACCTGAAACAAGTATTGAACTCACTACTGCTAATATTTATCTAATAGATTCATCCGATCGACCATCCAATTGTACCACAATTCGAGTATAGAAACTTGGAGTCATAAACCTAATATCTGGCTCTTCAAATAAGCCTGTTCTGATATTACTACTTTTGTTTAGTCTTAGACCTAACCTTCTTTCTTTCATTCTTTTTTTTAATCAGAAACTACAATATTGTACTCATTCCTACGCTAGGCCTACTGAAAAGGTTATTAGGGCTTTGTATATATGCTGATTCTTTCAGCGTTGGTCTTTATTATTCTGCCGTCATTCCACCAGGCTTGTTGATCCTAATCCCTGTTTTTCCCTCTAAACATAGTTATGCTTGATTTTCTCGTCTTCCCCAACTCAGATTACGTCTTTTCAATATTTATGAAGCCTTACTTTAGAAGTCGACTGGAATCTCATTTGTATTCACCTTGTAAATCAGTAAGAAATCTCATCGCTTTTACTTAATTTCGAAACACTGAGAGGATATTTCCGCAACCTCACCTACAAAACAGACAACAAGATTCTTTATAAATGTGAAATTCCAGGGATATATTGATAACCATTACCAAATAACCACTATCGCTAAATACCTACCTACACGGCATAACGTTCATTTATGTCTCATCAAGTGTACGGCCATTTTTCTGCCGATGGATGAGTGATGTCCCCTGTCTATTTCCGTCACACGTTTTTACAGTGACTAGGATGTTTCCGCCGATGCAAACTCGATTTATAGCTCTTTTTATATACGCAGATCACGCGCTAATCTCGTGTATTCTCGCGAGAAATCGATTTCGAAACAGACAGGAAGAAGAGGCAACCATTATTTTACACAACGCTGAACTAAACCAATTTTTCTTTATTTCTAAAGGATTTCTTCTTTTTTTTATCCACTTTTCTCTCGCTTGTTCTCTTTTTTATTTTTTGATGTTTTTCATGTTTCCAACTATATCATTTATTTTACTCTTTCTTTTCCTTTCGTCTCTCACTCTTTCTTTCTTTCTCTCTCTCTCTCTCTTCTTTCTCCCCCTTCTCTTTTCGCCTTTCTTTCTCTTCATCTAAGTTCTACAAACCAAATCTGAATTGCTCTCCAGTCATATCGATTTCATCGCACAGACCAACTTGGCTCTCTGCACTAAAATATTTCTGAAATACGAAAACCGAATTCGTAGAAATTGATTTTCAAACAAGTTCAAAACTCTTCTTTACTAACATATTTATCAAATTTCTTACATACGTGTTTTAAGACCTTTTTCTCTCATTATTACCACCAACCTTACTCGATCAAGTCTGCTCAATACACACATGTAAGTTTGAAGATGATAGGACACTACGTAAGTAAATCTACAGCCTAATGTTAAAAAAAATATTTATTTACATAGTAAATATTTCTATTTCAACATAATCTCTTATTTTGTCAATGCACTTAACCGAACGCTATAACCGTATAGATCGAACATAAAACAAATAAGTTTTTTAATCAAAATTCAACTATCAAAATTCAGGTTACGGACTTGTTGATCCAACATTCTTTAATATTGCTATTATTTTTATTCAAACTCATTTTTGCTTGCTTTCTTGGTAAGGGCAGGGAATCTAAGCGGAAGCCATTTTATTTATTTTAAGTTCTTAATTTACCCAAAATTCAACTTCACATAAAACCGCAATCTTTTCCTAGGCCTGTTCAGCCGCTATAGCCCACAGAAATCACTTTTTCCAGTGTACCAACGTGATAGTTCCGATCACAACACCCTCTTTTTTTGTTTGCTCGTAAGAGGCTAAGTCTTTGATTCCAGATAGAATGAGCCACCGTATAACATCTAACAAGTCTGGTTTTTGTGACTGCCTGCAGCTCTTTAATAGTGTGTTAAATAAGATTAATTCTTCTATCCTTTCTCTCTACACTCAATTTGAGGTTTTAACATCTGCT
This sequence comes from Acanthosepion pharaonis, assembly GCA_903632075.3. Lineage (NCBI taxonomy): Eukaryota > Metazoa > Mollusca > Cephalopoda > Sepiida > Sepiidae > Acanthosepion > Acanthosepion pharaonis. Next base: position 325,661 of record CAHIKZ030002031.1, on the reverse strand, counting down.
GATAAATCTTATTCGTAAATTCTCTTCTAATTCTACTGTTGACTTATCTGGAGTATTTCTACCCGACTTTCCACTTAGAACTGAGTCTCTATTTAGTGATATGTATATAACTCTATTCATGCTTTCTGCTATCGTATCTAAACTGGAACCTTTCAAAGCACATGCATTTGATTGTATCCCTTCAATAACCCTTAAGAAATGTGCAGAGGAACTGGCTCCTGTTTTCTGTAAACTCTACAATAATTACTTTTCTTTGTAGTTCCAGTTTTAAAAAAAAAAACAGATGAACCGTCTCTCGACCTATTAACATACTAACCACTTGAGTAATTGAGGCTCTTCTTAATTTTCATCAATGACCTTCTTGGTGGAATAAGTTGTCAACTTTTTTTAAAATTTTAACGCCTTTGAAACAAAACTTCTCTCTTTTTTATCATCTTAAAGAATCCTTTCTGCCTTCCTGATGGCTAATGTTAATTTCTAGCGGAGTGACTTGTTGCAACTTCTCAGGCTAACTCTTTCTGCTGACATAAAATGGAAAGATTATGTTGAATCAATTGCTAGATCTGATGCCAGGAAAGTTGATTTACTGTCTCTACCGAATCTATCTTACATATTATTCCTCCTTACTACCACGTACATTATTACTACCATTCCTCCCTGTTTTGAATATTTCTCCCACATATGGTCTGGTGCTTCTGCTATATATTTAAAGATCCTTGATAAAATCCAAATAAGATCTGCAATGACATTGGTCTTGATCTGTCACCTTCCCATCGCTCTAATGTAGCTTGTCTGTTTCAGTATAATTGTTCTGATGAACTTTCCTCTATGGTACCTCGACTTTAGGACAATATTAGAAGGGCGACAAGGCCTCATCATTTTACAGTTGAAATGGCCGCTAAATATAATCGTAAGTTCTATGCTAACAGTTTCTTCTATCGCACTTCTCGCTTGTGGAACTCTCTTCCGGCTTCTTACTTTTTAGTCAAATCTAATCTTCAAAAACCTAAATGCAATGTCAATCGTTATCTTTTGTATTCTTAATTCTTGCCTTTTTAGTGTTCTCGTTCTTTAATAATGTTTTTCTCATATTCTTTCACACTAATCCTGTTGCATTCCTTGGGTTGAAATTATAAAAAAACATGATATAATGAAAGCAAAGAACGTAAACAGACCACAATAATTATGTATGATAGGCATTCAAAAAGTTAATAGCAAAGGAATTTCTTAAGAAAGCTATACAAATATTTTGATATTTATTTGTAGCAAAGTAAACCTGGATTATATGAATCGGAAGTAGCTTACGTCAACATAAAAGTAACCTTCTTTAATGCCAGCAGGCATTAAAGCTAAAATCCAGTTTTATCGACCTTGAGTAAAGTCGGGAGTGGTCTGAAGAAATGGTTTCCTTGTTTAACCGAAGTAGATAAACCTTCATGCCTAGTTCAACAAGAACAAACAAACCTACCAACAAACAAAAATCATTAACCGGTCTGTTAAAGTGAAATTATTATTACAATACCTACATACGTCGGTCGCCCTTTGTATTAGTTGAAGTTTGACCTGAAATTTTCAGTGTTTAATGTTCGGTCTATGGGATCAATGGAAGAAGGTTCAGTTAAATACAGAAATAAGGAAGTTTCTTTCCTAATCAATGCATTTAACTGAACCTTATGTTGAAAAAATAAATATCTTTGTATAAAAATGATATTTATCACTAAGTTGTGAACTTATTGATGTAACTATGTATGTACGTGTAGTGTAACTGTTATTGACAGAGAACTTGAAATAGACGAGCTGAGATAAAATTTCAGCCAAGTCTATTGCGTTCACGTTCGCACTAATGCCCTTGAGAAAAGCATGACTCCATCTCCTATGAGTTAAATAGCACAGTAGCACACCTTAGGTGGCAACCAAGTTTGGAATTCAAAGTTTTCCTTCTAACTTGGTTGCCACCTAAGGTTAGTGAACCCAGTTTATCATGCAATTTAATACCATAGGATATGGAGTCATGCCCTTTTCGGGGTTATTATTGTCATACCTTCTTAGAAAAGATAGTGGAGTGGTTTCTTCTTATCTTCTCTACAGTTTGTAATTCAAAGATTTTTTCTCCTAACTGCAGAGAAGAAGAAACCACTCCACTATCTTTCCTAAGAAGATATGACAATTCACAGATAATAATAAAAAGAAACCTATGGTGAGCTGTGATCGCGTACGTACTAAAGAACTGTATAAAAAAAAAAGCTTATGTAAATGCCTACATCTTTGTGTGTTCCAAATTGTGGAAAGTATGGAAATCTCTACGACATGAAGTAGGAACGACATAACACGATGTCAAGGATCATTTCGTGATCGACGATGTCATTGGTGCAGAACGACACCAAATGATATTGAACTGAACTCATTATTCTCTCATATTTGTCGGCGATAAGAAACCATGACGCATAACGACTGTAATATCACATATACTTACAAAATAAAATATGAAAATTCAAATATCTTAATCCCTACATAACTCAGTTTGAAGTTTGTGAATCTTAACCAACTGAAATTTATTTCTGACGATTATTATTGATTTTTATTAAACGCATCTCGTTACAATGAATGCAGGCTTTTAAAATCTCCCTTCAAATATGCAAAAGTCAGTGGACGTAATTAATAATATTTTCATAAAAAAATGTTTTTATACATTATTGAAAAGTTTTAGACTATTATAAAACACTAAGTAACCTTATTTCTCTCCTTCGTACGTTTGTTTTTTGGGGGTTTTTTTACCGATAACTTTATTCATGCAATATTAAATTGAAACTCCTACAATTACGAGTGTTGCCAGTGACATCTTTTTTTTCGATATTTCTATTCTTGGTATGTAATTTGGCTTCCCATTTTTCATAACATAATGTACTTTTAACTCACTTTCGATTTTGATCTTTGTAGAGATTTTCTTACTGAACGTAAATAAAGATGAAAATGCTTGGAGCTTATCTTATATCGTTAAATATATATCTCGGTCAGAAGATACTAATTCAACAGAGTGATGTGAATCTCTCCGAAAAATAAACAGAAAAAATTTCAGTCAAGTTTTCCCCTCATCGCTTGATCTTCAAGTTTTAAAGACTCAGAACACAAATCCAGATTTCAAAATTGCAGACTTATTAATGTTTGTTTCTTTTACACATTTCTTTTGCTTGGTAAACTGCGAATATGGCACTAGATGGACGCCAATCAACATATGTCTTGTGCTAAAATTAATGTAAAGTAAGCAATAACTGCATTGATTATAAAGTACGCTTGTTTGTTTATAAGAATACAGATAGACGATACGTAGATGCCATCTAAATATTTGCGTCAGGTTCACGTGTCAAATAAATAAACACAAAAAAGGTTACGTGTGAATGAAAAAATGAGTTGAAACGGAGAAAGGAGAATTAAATGGAGTAAAAGAAATTGATTCTCACAACTCACCCATCAAGCAAAAGAAAGAGATTAAATTTGAAATTATATTAGAAAGAAAGAAAGAAAGAAAGAAAGAACAAACATGGATGGGAACATCACGTTTTAAATCGTCACTGGTTCATTGATTGCCTAATGAGTGAAATCATTAAAAATATAAAACAACCAATTTGATGATCGATAATAATAGCATATATTCTAATGTCGGCTAAGAATTGCTGATGAACGCTGAAAATCATTTGATGTTTCACAGCTTGTGATATAAAAATAAATGTCTTCACAGTTGAAGGGATCGTTGCACAAAGAATGAATTAAAGTTCTTTGCAAAGATCCGATTTGATGGCTGCTTAACGAGATATCAGAACATATGCAACATAGATAGATAACGGACATATTGAGATAGATAGATAGATAGATAGATAGATAGATAACAAAAAGACTGTGATAGATAACACACACACACACACACACACACACACACACACACATACACATATATATATATATATATATATATATATATATATATATATTACAAAATTAGTTGATGTTGGCGTTCTTTTTACTTGTTTCATTCGCAATGCAGGAGGTCAATCTATTTTAAGCTACTTAAAATAAAAGTTGTTACGGATTTAAATTGACGTTGGCTGCGCCATTATTTTACAGTTAATGAGCCTATCTATTTTTATACAATAAAGCCGAAGGGTGTTGCTCGTCAGTAGATTTCATAGATTAACTGAAAAAGAAAGAAAGAAAGAAAGAAAGAAAGAAATGTGAAGAGAAAAAAGAAGAATAGAAACTAGGGGCAACGAAGAAATTGTTGAAAAGTTAAAGAAAAGAAAATATTAAATATTTTGATTGATGCAAATTTTGACAAAACTTTTTATCATATAAATAAATTCATATCATCATTATTCAAGTTTTTTGTTCCCTTTTACCTTTCTGCTAACATATGTATTCCATCATAAAAGAACGATTCCAATTTTGATTCGAGAAATTTTTCGAGCTCTTGAAATTGTTACAATCTATGAGTGTGGCATCGAGAAATTTGGAAAATATATTGCATTTTGAAAACTTCGTATCTCTTTGGTCATTTACTGCATTGCATTTGCCACATAAGGATGTATGTTGTCATACAGCGAACTCATCAGTCCATAAAAAGTTTTTTTTTTTCTTCCAATGTGTCTTTCAAACGAGCCATTTACTCACTGTCGCATTGTACAGTTACAGTTTAGTTACAGAGCAGTTTCCGTAATAAAGGATTTCATTTTAGTTCCATAAAAGATCAAAAGAACTTTTTTTACATGAATCCAACCATGATTTTCTTCATTTTAGATTCTCATAATAAATGTGATCGCCAATGATCATCTTGCTCCTAAAAGTAACTTTTTCTGTATATATAAAAAAGAGAAAGATAAAATGTTAACCTTCACCAGTGAATAGATGCTCACATCATAATTTCTTTGGCGAGTGGAAAGTGTTAAATTATTTAACTTGCTTCGATCTTCTAAAAGTCCTTTAAAGCCTTTTAGCTGCGATTAGATCCTAATGTATCGACCATGAAATTTTTTACGAGATTAATCAAAAGCATTTGTGTTTTCCGTTCTTGCAAAATCTCTAACAAAAATAATTATTTTTACTAGAGATTTTGCAAGAACGGATCACTTTCATATCCTTTACTTCTTCAAATGAAGGATCCTATTTATTTTAAATTGACGGACGAGTTTCTGTGTAATAATCGCATATAAAAGCGTACAGGGATATAGTCTTTAAGATTTACAAATAATAATGAGCTGACTCCAACAATAAATGTATTGTGTTCTTTTGATATCAGCAATCTGTTTATGTGTGTCCAGTTAAAGGAAACTATTATTTTTTAAAAAATGTAATATTTCGCCTAAAATTTTGATATGAGGCCGTTTTTTTATTTTTAAAAAGTAGGAATTACAAACTACAACAGTATGTTTTTTAAATTGAAAAATCTTTTTCCAAATACACTCAACTGTTATTAATGTCTCTTATTTTTAGCCAGTATTTATTATTATTTCCTTTCATTTCTATTGTATACACATTTCCTTCCTTTTCCACTAAAACTGAGGGCTTCAACTACAACTGGAATTATTGATGTCCTCATGTGCCACATTTTTAAGATTTCCCCCTTCAAAATCCTTGTGTTTTGATACTTTTTTAAAGATCTTCAAAGATACATCATTATAATCTTCAGGGACTGCCATGCCAATAAGAAAGCGTATTCTGTTCTTATGGTCTTTGATGTCTGAGCGATTAGCTTTGATTGTACTGTCTGTGTATATTGTCCCATAAAATTATTACAGGTCCTATCACTCTAACCGAGTCTGAGTGATGTTCATACCAGTTTCTTTCAGTTTCCTTCCCGTAAAAGTAGAATATTCTCCAGCGTAGATATTAGCCCACTCTGTCATGCCGAGTTTTATATTCAGTGGGTTCTAACACTGTGCAACCTGTTACATGGTCGTTTCTGGATATTTATCACAGAATCTGAATTTCGGGGTCAACACAATTTTCATTATGTGTGCTTGGTAATTTCTAGTTAACAAGCATTGGTCCTCTGCAGCAAGAATAAAACCTTCGGTTTCAGCTTTTAATCTTGCACTCCGTAACCACTGATGGGTACGGGCTTTGTCTACATCAGCTTGTTTGAGACGGGTATATTGACCATGAAGAGTCTTATATTGCTATCGTTTCTGAATTTGGTACATTGCATTTGTTTTTGCTTTCCTTTTTAGGTCCTTTGCCGCTGCAGTAGGTGCATTATCGTTTATTTTCGCTTCTTCACCAAATTGAAATTCTCTTTTGAATTTGTTGGCTTCTTTTATTACTGAATAAATTTTCTTATTTCTTTCGTGTTTTTTTAAATCTTCAAATTTTTAAATCTTTAAATTTTTCATTTTCCAATCTTCTGTAGTTTTCAGGTATCTTTGAAAACCGATTGTTGTGTTTTTGTGAAACAGTTCAAGTTGAACTAATCCTCTGCCTCCTTTGTATCTGGGCACATACAGACGATCAACACCAGCCTTAAAATGATGCATGCGATGGCAAGTGAGAATATTTCTCTTTTTGTCATTTATTCGCTTGATGTCAGCTATGATCCAATTAAGAATGTTGAAACTATATTCTACCACAGGAGCAGCCAAAGTGTTTATGACTGATGTTCTGTTTTATGAATTCAACTTGATATTTAACACATGCACAGGCCTGTAGTATTCTTTTCTTACTTTCTCCTTCATTTGGATATGCTATATTCCATCTCCTTCGCTGACTCCTAGGTATTTATAGGTTTTTACTTTGTATCCATAGTTATTACTATTTAGTACTTGCGAAAGTAGAATTAAAGACAGACAAAAGAGAAAAAGCAACAAGGAGTCTCCTTGAAAGATTCCTCGTCGGATATTCAAACAATTAGAAGTGGCAGTATATTTGGTATGATTTAGGTATAATGTGGTTTCCCAAAGTTCCATGATATATTTAAGGAAATTTATTATCACCGAGGAGACTTTGTACTTTTCCAAAGTCTTAAGGATCTAAGATCAAAAGTCTGTACGGTAATCTATCCAAGCTGTGTTGAGATTTCTACTTTTTTCCTGTAATTTTTCAAGAATATTTTATCTATTAGTATTTTATCTTTGCAACCATATAAACCTCCTCGACATCCCTTCTGTTCCATGGGAAGAATGTTGTTTTCATCGAGCAAAAAAAAGTACAGTTCGTCAAGACCCACGTGATCAATATGTAATGGACAGACATGTTATTGACCTATAACACTTGGGAATAAATTTAATTTTTTTATCTATTGAATTAGATTTCACAGTTCTATATGTTTTGGGTACTTTTTCGGAGTTAATTAGCCAATTCAATCAGTCATTCAGTTAATTAAGTTTGGACATTAACATAAATTTGAATTGGCATCTGATTTAGTGAGTAATTTTGCCATCATGATTTAATAGTTGATTTAATTAGACGTAATTTATATAGTACCTGCTAATCCATGTTTCTAGTTTAATTTCATAGATTGTAAGTACCTATTTCATAAGTTCCTATTTAAACCAATTTTTGTGTTTTTATTTCAGATTTTCTTAAATTTAAACACCTCTTGCAGTTCCCATGTTAAGTTTACGATTTCATAAAAGTCTGTAATTTAATCACTAGTATACTGTAATTTACCTAAATTGTAACTTAGGTACATAAACAAAAATTTACAAAAAATGTTTATAAGGTGTGAAACAGATAGAAATATTAAATCTCTGCGTGATAACTTTCGATAAAATTCATAAAAACAAGTTTCTCGTCGCTTTTGTTAAAGCTTTACAATTTTGTTTCCATATCATGTGTGGCGAGAGCTACTTAACCACGAGACCGATTGCTACTTTTGATTTGTCAAAACTTCGGGCTTTACTAAGAAAAAGAAACATTGTATCGAGTATCCAAATTTTGACACCGCGATACGACCTGTGCTACATTCAAATGAAATACCAATTCCAAATTTTAAGGGTCTACCAACTCAAGAATTACTTGAAGATGTTCCTGAAAATAGTGTTTTGCACTCTGAGGAGTCAAATACCGATTCTAACCTCAGAATATTTGAAAGTGAAAACGCTCCACAAAAGTTTGATAAGGCTGAGTTGAATAATATTGTAAGAGATACAAATTTCCCAGAAAAGGCTGTGGAAATCTTAGCTGCAAGTCTTAAAGAGAAAAACATGTCTACTTCAAACACATATATTTTATTTTGTAGAAAAAGAGAACTTCTTAAATATTTTGTTACATTGTTCTGACGGTTGGCCTCATCTTTAATGCCATGTTACACTCCGTCCTCTTTCAAGTGATTGCAATTTCGAACCTCTTATTACGTCCATCGGGGTAGATTGTTCTAGTTCGACGTGCCATGCCTCTTCCGGATGTCTCAGTTATCGCTCTTTAACTCAACTCTTCAAGTTTTTGTTCAACAATGCAGTAGCCAGGTATTGAACTCACAAGTCTTTGAGTCAATCATTGGATCCAAGTGGGTCATCAGTGTATGAATTTTGGGGATTTATAAACTTAATGTCTCAGTATCATTTTTAACCAGAGCTCATATTGTAAATTTGTTTTTATTATTGCTTTTCCCTAGCACTCCGTATTAGTGGTTCCCATATTGTAGTCATTTCTATGCTTGGCTGGCTTAGGAGATTTTTTTTGGCATAGCATATGTGCTGATTCCTTGGGTTTTCGTATTTTCCAGTGATGTTCTCTGTCTACTATTTTAACCCCATCCCACAGGAGGCAGTGATCTTCCTTTTCCTTCCATATATGGTCAGCTACGCCTAATTTTTTCTATTTCCCGTCGTGTTACGGATTTACGATGTTCTTACCTTAAGGGACGGCCTGTTTCTCCTTTATCACAGCTGCATGGGATGGTGTACACCCAGTCATATTCTCCTCTATGGGAGCTCTTACTCGGAAGAGATGTCTTCGAAGTGTCGAACCACTTTTGAAGGTCGTCCTGATGTTATATGGATCTCAGATCTTTTCTATTTTCTCCTATAATCCCTTCACATAGTAAGTAGGCAGACCAAAGCTGTTTTTTGAGTTCTGCTATCCTCTTTTACCCTTCTATCCCAGTTTGTCAGAACTGCTGCCATGTACCCAGGGTAGTTATTATGTTGTAGGGTACTGCTTATACTGACCATTTCTTGATCATATGTCTCTGGGTCGCCACTTATGACTTTTGCTGGATGTTGTAATCAGCGAACGATCCATTTCTTTAAACTTTCGCTGGACAGTACCTCAACTTCAACTCCCACCACCCATAGGAATTTGAAGTTGAGGTACTGTCCAGCGAATGTTAGCTTGTGGTATACGGATGTCTTGAATCCATGCTCTGATCGAGATATTATTACATCCAGGAATGCGAGTTGTCGCTTTCTCGTCCTATTGTGAACTATATCGATGATCTTCTTGAGTTCACATGGTCCATTAGTTACTGGACTTCTTTCTGATGTGGCCAGAATATGACGGTACCATTTACACATCTCAGCCATAGGGTTGGCGTTAGTGATGTTGATTCTAATTCTATTTCTTCGAAGTATTCCATGTATATATTTTCCATTGCTGGTGATAATGGTGATTCCATTGCTAAGCCTTCATCCTGTCGATATATGCCTATTCCCATTCCGAAGTGTGTTGTTTGTGTACAGAAAGTCAGCATTTCCATCAGGTTTCTGTTGGTATACTGGTCCGATCACCTAGGGATGAGTCCGAAGCCAGTTTATCCCCGATTACCGATAGTGCTTCTTCCGCGGGTACCTCGGTGAACAAACTCATCACGTCCAGGCTCATTATCTGGTTTGATTGGATGGGAGCAACTTTGATTATTTCCACAAAATGAGCGGAATTTCGGACAGGACATTAACATTAAGAAATGACTTTCCTGTTAATGGATCAATTATATCTACAAAGAATCGACTCAGAGGGTGGCACACACAGCCTTGGTAGTTAACAATCGGCCTAAGCCGAATATCGTCTTTGTGAATTTTGGGGAGACCGTATAATGTGAGGTAGCTTGGTGTAACGCTGCAACAGCTGTCTGTATGTCTTAAGTGGGAAGTGGTCCTTGTTCTTGATTAGGATCTGCAACAATTTTCGTTCTGTTTGTTGAATCTTTCTTTAATTTACTTTAGCTACCATTTCTAATGAGGTCTTCCAGCAAAAATATGGAGACAATTAGAAAAGTCCCACCAGAAACTGGCAGGAATAGCGAACTATCTGACATTCCTACACCGATGCAGAGACCTACAATTCATCCCTTCAGGCTTGGCACCAAGACTTCCCGTCAATTCAAGGAGATCCCGTCTCAATAAAGATGAGGACAACAGTCCGAACAATGTAAATAATATAAATAATTACAATATTTCATCTCAGAAATATAGACAGATATTGAGACGATAGCTTAGTATATTACTGCGACATATCTGGTTTGTTAAAGAAGATGGGAGTTGAGTTTTACGATGCAAATGATCAGCGCTTGTTTTTCGATAGTTCGAAAAGAAATTTTAAGTATGTGTTATTGCATAATGGCAATCAAAACGGCTCGTTACCGATTGACCATTCAACAAAATTAAAAGAGCAGTATGAAAGTTTTAAATCTTATCAAATATAGGGAGCACAAGTGGATCATATGTGTTGACTTAAAAATGGTTAATTTTCTGCTAGGACAACAAGGAGGGTATACTAAATATTCTTGCTTTATTTCCTTGAGTGACAACAGAGCCAAAGAAGAACATTATTTCAAACAAATCTGGCCAATACGAGCATAACTTAATGTCGGATAAAAAACTTAATTAATCCTATTTCCTCCTCTGCATATCAAACTAGGCCTCGTTAAACAATATGTAAAAACATTAGATACGAACAGACAGTTTTTCAAATACATAACTTTAAAATTTTCAAGTTTAAGTTATGAAAAAAAATCAAGGCGGGGATTTTCAACAGTCCACAAATGAGAACATTAATTAAAAACAGCAATTTTCCTAATGTCATGAATGAACACAAAAAAAAATGCCTGCTTCTCATTCGTGGATTGATAGAAATTTTTTCGTAAAAAAATTATAACGGTCTAAAAAGAGTTAGGCTATAATATGAGCGTAATTTTTTTTTTTTTTTGAATAGCCATCTTGACGAATTTCCAAGTAATTTAGGTGATGTAATAGACGAACAAATGAAGAGATTCCACCAAGATATCAAAATTATGGCCGCTGGAATTCCCAAATGATGGCTGAATACTGCTAGTGCTTCAAAAGAGATCAATCTTTCTTATTATTATTATTATTATTATTATTATTATTATTATTATTATTATTATTTCCTTTGATTTCTGTTGCATAATCATTTCCTTTCCAGTCCCCGCAAGAGAAATCTAAGGTCAAAAATGAGATTATGACATTTTCATTGAACATTTTAGTAAAAAAGAAAATTAAAATAAAATAAAACAACCTAAGATCACGTGCATTTTTCATAGATAAAGCCCTTCGTAAGGTGTGAACTGTACTGTAGGATTTTTTTTTTTTTTTTTTAAGGCATGGGCTACAAGTGATCCTCTCAACGAGGCTATCAGAGCCTTATCCAATCAATCCGAAACTGGAATTACTGATGTCATCATATACCACATTTTTTTTTAGATTTTCACTTCAAGATCCTTGTAGTTTGCAGAAACTGCCATGTCAATAAGAAAGCACCTTCTGTTTTTATGATCTTTGATCACGATGTCTAGACGATTAGATTTTATTCTTTTGTCTATGTGTAATATAAAGTCCAATCAAATTGTTACAGATCTGATCTCTGTAACCGGGTCCGGTTCATATCAATTTCTTTCAATTTCCTTCCCGCAAAAGTTGCATATTTTCCAGTGCATATATTGACCCACTCTGTCATGCCGTGTTTTATATTTAGTGGGTGCCAACACCGTGCTACCTGATACAAGCAAGATGCTCAATTATTTCTGGATATTCATCAGATAATCTGCATTTCATGTTAACAAAATATTTTCAGTATATTTGCTTGGTAATTTCTAGTTAGCAAGCATTGGTCCTGTAAAGCAAGAATAAAACCTTCGGTTGCAGCATTTAATTCTGCACTTCGTAACTATTGATGGATGCAGGGTTTGTCTTCATCAGCTTGTTTAGCACGGGCAAAGTATTGGTCATAAAGAGGTTAATCTTGCCATCTTTTCTGCATTTGTTGCATTGCATTTGCTTTTGCCTTCCTTTTTAGTCTCTTTTGCCGCTTACTTGCTCTTCTTTATCTATCATTGTTAGCTTCCTTTATTACTGAATAAAGTTTCTTATTTCTTTCATGTTCTTTGACACAGAACATCACCCAATCTCCTATCGCTCCCAGGCATCGTTGAAAACCGATTATTGTAGTTTTGTAAAACACTTAAACTAATCCTCTGCCTCTCTCGGATCTGAACACTTGCAGACGATCAAGATCGATCTTAGCATCATTATTATTATTATTATTATTATCATTAATAATAATAACAATACCCATTTTTAATTTTGATTGGAAATTAATTCTGCCAGAAATAATATATATCTGGATGATAAGGAATGATTCAGTGCGACGTCGAGCTTCAATTCTAGATATCGTAATGGTCATTTAAAGAAATATCCACGAAATGAAAAAAAATGCAAAATTAAATTTCATTTATGCAATATTGCATTATATGCATTGTATCACGTTTCATTTTCTGCCATCTTTTTGAAAGCTTCCTTCAAAACTGGAAAAAATCTGAATGAATGTTTTGCAAAAAAATGATCTTCAAAAAATACTCAAACATATGTGTTGTGGGGGATTCTCCTTTATAGTTTTACTTGAACAATTTATTTAGCCAACTCTCTGTAGAAGATTCAATAGACCCCCGTCAATCGTATGTTTCGGCAACCAAGTGGTTACAGGAGCTGCCAGACGGAGACTAAAGCTGACATGTATCTACTTCAAAGTGCTCAAATTTTGATTTAAATTCTAAGTTGCCCTTCTCTTATAACGGTAGCCAATCAAAGATAGAGAGTTCAGTCAGCCCTGCTATTTTACGCATAGTTAGGGGAAGTTCGATTCATATCTTTCTCAACTCCATTAGTGCGAAATGAACACAAACTACCTCATCAGGAATTTGAACATCAGACCACTCGCACGTTCATGGAAATTTTTAAAAATTTTCATCACCCCTACGTATATAAGGTGAAATGAATCAAAGTTTATTATCGTTCTACATATTTAATTAATATTGCAGTGTTTGAATTTTATGAGTAGGAATATTTGGGGAAATGAAACAGATTTATCGGGTACAAATAGAAACAGAAGTTCTTTTCGATTAGCATACAACAATGTCATGAATATTTTCTGTTGATTATTCTGTTCGTCAAAACCTTTGAACTCATAAAAATTATGCCTCATTCTTAGGATTATTTTTAAATTCATTATTTTTAATTTCATTTTTTTATTTTTAAATTCATATCGACTTTGTGGTCTTTTCAATTCGTTCGTCTCTTCATTTCATGTTTCCAATTTATCGTTTGCGTTAAAGGACAAAGTAAATTACGTTACAAGGGAAATAATACTCGCTTCGCGAAAACCTTTACAAAGCGAACAAATCTTTCTTAATCTCATTATTAATCTCTAAGATTACATTTCATATATATGAATACAATATGAGAACCAGTAATAAGGAGAGCCAGAGAAAAAGCGATAATAATAACAAAAAATTACAATATGAGCTCTGGTAAAAACATGTAATGATAACAGAAAAAATTGCAATATGAGCACTTGTAAAAAAATGGTTGCTGAAGACATTAGGTTTATAATACCCAGAAATTCATACACTGATGTCCTCAAGGACACATAGCACAGTGGATAAGGCGTTAGTTAGATCCAGTGACAGGACCCAAAGGGTGTGATTTCAATACCTGGTTAAGACGTTGGAGAAATTGTAGAATACCTGGTTAAGACGGTGGAGAAATTGTAGAATTAACAAGAAATAATTTAGACATAGCACGTGGAGCTAGAAATAAAGGGTTCAGTTTGACATTCCAACCACCTGAAGAAGTCCTGAGCGTACAACGACCGGGAAGTTGTAATAAATATGGCGACAAAGATGAGGTCAATAGTGTACATTTTTTTTTTAGAATAATTACATAATTTAATTAACGCATGTTTTCACGTGATTATACACCATATCATTAGATTTTGAATCGCTTTTACAAATGGTCATCGCTATTTTGGTTGTAAGAATAATTTTCATACGGCCAAAAAAATTAAGCCTATTTCAAGTAGTATTTCTGGAAAGGCTCTTTAATTTTTTGTGCCGATAATAAATAGCAACTTACACAAAAATGAATAGCTCAAATGTCAGAATCTGAATTGTTACTAGACTGAATAAATTAAAAATGAAATTAGAGAAAACTAGAGAAATCATTTAGGTAAAAATTCACTATCTAAGGGAAATTACTTCTAAATAATTGTAAATAGAATTACTTCCCTTGTCCAATCACCTCCCATTTTAAAATATTTGCTTTTTATAAATAAACATAAAATTATAACTATTTTTAGAAATATTCCTTCATTGAATGTACATTCAATCCAACTTAAATTATTTCTAAACATAACTTAATAGTAATATTATTAAGATTTTGTAAAAATCTACATATATACAATTAGAATATCTACACTTCCTTTTCATAAAACTGATGTGTATGTGTGTCTGTGTGTGTCTGTGTGTGTCTGTGTCTATGTGTGTGTATATGTGTGTGTTTAGGGTGGGTCTGAAGAAATGAAAAGGAAAAAGAAACTAACAATTGAGTTTATATTTTATTTGTTATCACTAAATTATATTATTGTCTTATGAATCCAATATTCTATTATATTACAAATATTTTATTTTTGTAACTGGTTTCCATTGACAATAAAATATCAAAAGAAGTAGCCCACTATTTGGTGAGGGCGGAGGATTGGCCGTTGATCCCTTCACAAACAAGAACCCCGAGGCAGACAGAAGGGGCACCAGACCATATATGGCAGAAATACATGCAAGGGCGAATTGTTGATTTGTAGATCTGTAGGATCGACTCCGGGGAGAAAAACTTCCTGGCGCGGCTCAGGGAGCAACTTTCCTTGCGGTGGACGAAGCAATTAACTCAATGTATTTATTCCATCTCAGGTCAGCAGTTAACGTCTCCTTCAACTCCACCCCCTATAAAGAACCTCCTACCACTAGAACTTCGTTCTACTATCAACGAGCTGACTGGGACGCGTTCCGTGATTTCCTCCGCGATGCCCCCTGGGATGGAGTCTTTAAGTTCCTCGTCCAAGAATATGCTTCTGCGTCCTCTTCCTGGGTTAAAGCTGGAATCGGCGTTTTCATCCCATCAAGGAAATATAGGGTCAAGTCGCGCTCCTCCCCTGGTTCTCCGCTGCTTGCTCAGCCGCCATCGCCCATAGGAACCACTACTTCCATCTATTCCGTAGCGACATGTCTGACTGCAATAGACGTCTCTTTGCCTCCGCTCGTAACGAATGTAAGTGTGTCCTCAACGATGCTAAGTCATTATTTGCGGCTCGGATGAAGGAACGTATTGCATCTCGCAAATTTGGCTCCAAAGATTATTAGCGTCTCTGCAAGAGCATATTGAACAATTGCAAACCCTCTATACCTCCTTTATTCAACCAGTTCGAAGTCCTGACCTCCTCCACCGACAAGGCTGAATGCTTTGCTCGGAAATTTTCATTCAACTCAACGCTCGACTCTTCCGGTGTACCCATACCCGACTTCCCTCTTAGAACTGAGGCCATATTGAGTGGGTTAAACATAACCCCATCTTTGGTACTGGGCGTTATCTCCAATTTAGACCCCAACAAGGCTAGTGGTGGAGACGGGATACCAGCCATTGTCTTGAAGAAATGCACGCCTGAACTGGCGCCCGCCCTTTCTAAAATATACAACTACTGCCTCAAGGAATCTTGTTTTCCTGACTGCTGGAAGTCCTCTTCGATCGTTTCTGTCTTCAAGAACTCCGGCGACCTGTCTGACCCTTCTAACTACCGTCCTACCAGTCTCCTTCCCCTCTTCGGCAAAGTCTTCGGAGCCCTAATCAATACCGAGGTGGTTAACCACCTCACATCCCATAATCTGCTCTCAGACAAGCAATATGGTTTCCGCTTTGCCCGATCTACAGCTGATGTGCTTACGGCCATCACTGAAACAGTCTACCGAGCTCTCCAAATTAACGGGGAAGCCCGAGCCGTGGCACTAGACATCTCCAAAGCATTTGATAGGGTTTGGCATGCCGGCCTTCTTCGCAAGCTCCAGTGTTATGGCATTACGGGTCGATTATATAACCTAATACAATCATTCCTGTCAAACCGTGAATTGAAGGTCGTTCTCAACGGATTTTCATCCAGTTCCTATCCCACGAACGCAGGTGTTCCCCAAGGCTCCATCCTAGGCCCCACTCTATTCCTTATCTACATAAATGACCTCCCTGATGCCATAACTTCCCAAGTTGGCATCTACGCGGATGACACCACAATTTATTCCTGCCTCAAAAACAAATCTAGTGTCACTGACAAAACTAACCTGGCTGTGTGTCTCGAAAAGGACCTCCAATCGATTGTATAACTGGGGCAAGAATTGGCTGGTCAACTTCAACGCTTCTAAGACAAAACTGCTCTCTATTAATCACCACAGAGATCCTTCCCTTCCCTCCATTAGAATGTCTGACGCTCAACTTCTCGTCTCGTCTACAGTCACTTTCTCACAGACGCGCTGTCGCCTCCCTCTGTCTGTTCTACAAATACTTTCATGGAAATTGCTCCGAGGAGCTGCATTCGCTGGTTCCCAGACGTCATGAGTTCAAGCGCCATATGAACCTGGCATCCCGCTCTCACCCCTTCACTGTCGAAACTCCTAAATGTAGCCGTCTCTTCTACTCCAATAGCTTCATGTCTCGCACCTCTCGCCTGTGGAAATCCCATCCCTATTCCTGTTTCCCTGTGAGTTATAATCTCCAGCTATTCAAGTGTAATGTCAATCGACATCTCCAGTTGCCTTGATCTATCCACTACCCTCATCCTTTCTTCTATCACTCCTATCTGATCTTGCTCTAAATTTTCTGTAACCCCTTGCGTCCTAGTGGTTTCCCGCCTTGCTCGGGGTGAAATGCTTAAAAAAAATGGTTGTGTTATGAAAAGAAATACACATAATCAGGGCCAGGTTATTTAGGCTAGCATAGACAGTAGCCTATAGATCGTCAAGGTTTTATAAAGCAATGATTTTAATTTTCTAGCTGTTACAACTTCTAAACACATTTATAAACAGAAATTAAATCAATAGAACACACTCATATTTATATAGACTAATTTATTGTTACAATAGAGGTTAGAAAAAATCTGTCTCTTTTTTTGCTATGGGGGTGTGAAATATGTGCTAATTTCGTATGCAATAAATATTAAAATAGTAGTATTTCTAAAGAATATTTTCATTCACAAACAAAATATAGCTATTGAAGTTTATTTAAAGAATTTGTAATATATTTACTTCAAGCTGTTTAAATGTCACTAAAATACATCACAAGTAAAAAAGATGTGTGCAAGCAACTGGGAGGTGGGTATTATTTCATTAGCTCAGAGGATCAAAAAAACATCCTCATATGGCCGTGCATGTAGACAAGGCATTTATTACAAATGTCCAACATGCAAAAATATACTTGCAATCCAATAATTTTGATTTCTTGTTTGCACAAACAAAAAGGATTATTTCTTTTTTAAATAACACCATTTAAATGTATTTACAGGAATGTTTAAGCAAAATGATTCATCTCAGCACAATAGCATTGTCATAGATTGAAGCCAAGAAGACAAATGTAGTCTTCTGTTTGGTCCTCAGTTCAATCAAAAATGATGCAGCTCAGCTCAATAGCATTGTCATAGATTGAGGCCAAAAAGACAAATGTAGACTTCTTTTGGTTTTCAGTTCCATCAGGAATAATTCCACTCTGCTCAATAGCATTGACATAGATTGAGGCCAAGAAGACAAATGTAGTTTTCTCTTTGGTTCTCAGTTCCATCAAAAATGATACAGCTCAGATCAATAGCATTATCTTAAATAGAGGGCCACAAGACAAATGTAGTCCTCTGTTTGGTTCTCAGTTTCATCAAAAATGATTCAGCTCATCTCAAGAGCATTGTCATTAATTGAGGCCAATAAGACAAATGTAGTCTTCTCTTTGGTTGTCAGTTCCATCAAAAGCAAAAATGATGCAGCTCAGCTAAATAGCATTGTCATAGATAGAGGCCCAAAAGACAAATATACTCTTCTGTTTGGTTCTCAGTACCATCAAACATTATGAATCTCAGCTCAATAGCATTGTCATAGATTGAGGCCAAGAAGACAAATTTTGTCTTCTGTTTGCTTCTCAGTTCCATCAAAAATGATTCAGCTCAGCTCAATAGCATTTTCATAGATTGAGGCCAAGATGACGAATGTAGTCTTCTCTTTGGTTCTCAGTTCCATAAATAATGATGCAGCTCGGCTCAATAGCATTGTCACACATTGAGGCCAAGAAGACAAATGTAGTCTTCAGTTTGGTCCTTAGTTCCATCAAAACTGATGCAGTTCTGCTCAATAGCATTGTCATAGATTGAGGTCAAGAAGACAAATGTAGTCTTCATTTTGGTTGTCAATTCCATCAAAACCAAAAATGATGCATCTCTTCACAATATCATTGTCATAGATAGACGCCCAAAAGACAAATATAGTCTTCTGTTTGGTTCTCAGTTTCATCAAAACTGATCCAGCTCTGCTCAATAGCATTTTCATAGATGAAGGCCAAAATGACAAATGTAGTCCTCTCTTTGGTACTCAGTTCCATCAATAATGATTCAGCTCATCTCAAGGCCAAGAAGAAAAATGTAGTCTTCTGTTTGGTCCTCAGTTTGATCAAAAATGATTCAGCTTAGCTCAATAGCATTGTTATAGATTGAGGCCAATTAGACAAATGTAGTCTTCCGTTTCATTCTCAGTTTCAACAAAAAGTAGTGTCTAAGTCTCTCTAGCCATCCCCTCTATAGTGCTTTTTTTTGTATGGTCTTTATGTATGGGTGTAATTTAGACCGCAAAAAAAACCCAATTCCAATAGTTATATATTTCTAGTGCGAACGTAGTTGAAAGCATGTCGCCTGATATCTTTCACGTAATAAAATAATTTTTTCAATTCATTTCAAATGAAGTATAATTTCTATGTGCAGAACCTCTTGGGTTCTATTTAAAGGTAAGTATTCTCAACACCAAACAGAAGGGGCACTAGAATTTGTCCCTTTCTCATCAGACAGCAAAATCTTCAAGCCGCTACACAGGAACTTCTAACGCATATATGACTTAGTATATTTCATTAGGTTCCTTTGCTTGTTCCTTTCTTTCCCTTACGTCACATTGATGTATGTAGACTTATTGTTAAAGACTTTCCTTTTCACAATATACATATACAGACTTTTGCTTCAAACAACGTTGCCTCACATGTAATCATATTTTGACCTCACAATTTTTTCTTATGAATATTATTCACTTTTTGTATACTCAAACATTTTATTATTCCAAATATATAAAATTTTATCCTTATTAAATTTGAACAAAAGATTGACAATAGACGAATTATAATTGTGAATATTTTATGATTCCCCGACATTTGCATTGGCTTCGAACAAACGAACACAAAATATTATTTTTTACCCGTTAGTTTGATTTTTTGCTTTGAGCTAATTAAGACTTTCACATATTTTCAGTTTCGAGGACGAAATGTATTTTAATCGAAATAATTTTCGCTTCCCCTGTACTGTTAAATCATCAGTTACCTCGACTTAAGATGTAGGAGGTAAAAAAAGCACCTTGTAATATCCGTCAGTAGATGAGTAAAGTGCAATAAAGCACTAGACAACATATTCTAGACGATTTCATCAGTGTTCAGATAAGGCAACGCCTTCTTGAAATTAAAACCTTGAAAGTTGTTTATGAACAAGCTTATACTTGCGAGCTATGCAGCAATCCAGCTCGTATTTTCAACCCAATACTGTGAGTTCCCCTCTAAAACAACCTGTTCTTACTATCCCTCCTCTCTATGATGACTTACTTACTCTCCTGCCTAGAATGCACCCCCCAGAACAATCTGTCACTGCTGCATCAACCAAACGGGCATGTTATTACTGCGGTCTAAATCTACACTCACGATTTTTCATGTCCTGCCATGGAAGCTCGTTGCCACAAGTGAGGAAAAATAGGACATTTCTCCAAGCTATGTCGTTCGTTTAAAAATATTTCTTACAAAGCTAACCGTCCTGTCAGTTTGTTATCATTCTCTGGGCCACGAGTTTTTTTTCCAGCAACACTCTATCATAGAAATCCCGTTCGGCAGAGATAAACCTGTATTAAAGATTTGCGGGACTGACTGCAGCCAACATTCCCTCACTTTTTGAAAACCTGACAAAGGACTGTAAGCCAATTAAGAACCGACGTTATTCGCATGACGACAAACAATTTATAGGGTCCGAAATAAAAAGAATGCATCAAGAAAGAATAACTGAGCCAAGTACGTCACCATGGAGGGCCCAAGTATTTATAACAAACACAGAAAACCAAAAAAAGGGATGGTTATCGATTACTCTCAGACAATTAACCGGTTCCCTCTTCTGGACGCTTTTCCGTTGCCACGCATAAACGAAATGCTATGTGAAATAGCTGAATATAGTATTTTCAGCACATTAGATTTGAAAAGTGCTTATCATCAGGTGGACATTGAGCCAAAAGTCAGATCCTACACTGCATTTGAAGTTCCGAAGGATACCTTTTAGGGTAACTAAATGGAATAGCCAGTTTTCAAAGAATAATCGACAAAATCATAATGGATGAAAAACTGGAAAGTAACTTATATAGATAATGAACGCTGTAAGCAAATATAACATTACACTAGAAAATGACAAATGCTCGTTTGAGCAACATAAAATCAATCTTTTGGGCTATACAATAAGCAACTGGTCAATAGCACCGGACCCAGAGCGTTTAAAACATTTTGCCAATCCCAGATAACATACGTGCGCTGCGACGAACTATGGGCATGTTCACCAACTATTCACAATGGATTGCCTCTTTCTCAGAGAAGATACGTCCATTAATACAAGTAAGACCTTTTCCCTTCTCTCGCCCAACAATTGAAGCATTCGAAAAACTCAAGCAAGACATTGCAAAATCCGCAATTATACAATGCCTTTGTTCCCCATCTGACGTCTTTGGAGTACCGGCATACATACATTCAGACAGAGGAGCTTCCTTCATGTCCAAGCAGCTTCGGTAATTCTTACAAGAACGCAGAGTGGTGGTAAGTCGGACAACCCCGTACAAGCCCCAGGGTAACGGTCACTGCGAGAGATATAACGGCTTAATTTGGAAAACAATTCAATTGGCAACTTCAACACACAATAAATAATTGGGAAAATCTCCTTCCAGTAGCCCCATATGCTATCAGATCGCTATTATGTACGGCCAGAAATGCCACCCCACACGAAAGATTTCTACCCTTCCAACGACGGAATTCGGCTAGGACTTCGCTTCCCACTTGGCTCTCTCAACCAGGTACGCTTCTACTGAGACGCCACATTCGCTATACCAAACATAACCCCCTGGTAGACGAGGTGGAACTAGTAGAAGCAAACCCACCATACACACTCGTGCGACACCCGGATGAAAGGCAAACTACCGCCTCTCTTAGAGATCTGGCTCCTGCTGGAGATGTACCAGTTCCTAAAAACACCCTAGTGAGGAGATCTGATCTCTTCGACACTGAAAACCAATCGGTAGATCACCGTGCCGGAATCACTCCTGACACATTACCCCAGCAAGACACAGCTTCCGTTGTGCCTCCATCAGACATTTCAGAGGAATTAACATCCGAGATCCTGACAACTCCAGACGATCCTGATGAGCTATCAATGCCCCAGAAGCGGGTACATCCAGAAACAGATCTGGAAAATCTGCATTTAGACTCAGAGCGGCCTTGTCCATCAAGAAAACGAGATACTTACATTTCCAGACTAACGGGCGAGGTAAAAATGAGAGAACTTCCAGTCCGAATAATCCAATACAAAAACTACCCAGGCGTTCGAAGAGAATCTGTAAAGAGCCTGAACACCTTATGAATAAATACGTAGGGGAGAACGTATTGGTAAATCATCAGTTACCTCCCCTTAAGATCTAGGAGGTATAAAAAGCAACCTGTTATATCCGTTAGTAGACAAGTAGTCAGAGTAAAGTGCAATAAAGCTTTGGTATAAGTTTATTCACTGGTTCTGTTTTTACTACCTCCCCAATATTTTCTTTCCCTAAGGAACTCCTGTCGCTTCACTGGCAGTACTGAATAAGTTATCCTCTATTTATTCTCAGCTGATCTTCAAAGATTTAAAAATGCGAATGCTTGTCAGTAAATTAAAAAAAAAATCTTTGTTTCATTTGACCCAATAGGAGGACATTTTTATTACTGTAAATGCTATTAACAAATCTTATCCAGAGAAAGTTGACATTTATGAGTATTTTATGAACACGTCAGAGTAAATGTCAGCAAAAATAGGCTAAAAGAAAAGAAACATATTCTCTTCTACGCAAATAACTATTATCATTGCTTGAAGATCATGTCAAAACTAAGAAGAAAATTGTAATTCTTATAGACGACGGACGATTAAGTGAAAAAAAAACTCGAGACTGAACAACGAAGTTTTTAAATAGGTAAACAAGAAATGAAAATTGATATTTTTTTATAATTGACTGAAAGATTTGAGACTCGTCTTTAGATAATTAAAAACAAAAAAAAATTGAATATTTTATTAAATTAATAGCAATTAAAATTATACTATTGCATAATGATCGGTGCCCGATATTTGGCTTGAGTAGATTAATGCAATTCGCAATGTACCAACGATACAAAAAAAAAATATGGCTTCCGTTTCTCCATGTCGAGTGGCGATGTATTCGTCCTGTGACTCTAGATATCACGAAGGCGTTCAATAGGTTTTGGGATGCTGGCCTTCTCCACTGGAGCAACGGCTACAGGGTTTCTGGATGAATATTTGGTTTAATCCAATCGTTCATAACAAATCGTGTAATAAACGTCGTTTTGAACGCTTCTACTTCTTTTCACATTAATGCAGAGCTAAACCAGAGATCTATCCTTGAGCCTACTTTGTTTCTTATCTTCATCAACGACCTTCCCGATGTAATCAGTTCTCAACTAGGAATTTATGCTAATGACACAACTATTTATTCCTGACTTCGTAAGTTCGGTAAGTACAACAAAGTAAAACTGGCAACTGCTCATGAAAAGGACCTCCATTCAGTGGTTACTTGGGGCAAGAAATGGCTTGTAAATTTTAACACCTACAAAACAA
The DNA here is from genome assembly GCA_903632075.3 of Acanthosepion pharaonis. Classification (NCBI taxonomy): domain Eukaryota; kingdom Metazoa; phylum Mollusca; class Cephalopoda; order Sepiida; family Sepiidae; genus Acanthosepion; species Acanthosepion pharaonis. The sequence goes on along the minus strand of CAHIKZ030002031.1, from coordinate 302,216 downwards.
AACTGCTTTCATTTAATCAATATAGAGAAAATGTTCTACCAGTCATCATCATAACTTCCAAAAGGTAACTGTTTGCACCTTCTTGGACCCCTTTTTTCCACTGATATGAAGTGGAGTGATTTTATTGAATTAATTGCTGGATCTGCTGCTAGCAAATTCAATATGTTGTACCAGACAATTTTTCCTCATCAGAATCTATCTTGCATGTGTATAAATCTACCATTGCTGCTATATATTAGGTTCTCCTACTATATATCTCGAGATTTTTGACAAAATTTAAACAAGGGTCAGTTATGTAATCGATCCTGACCTGGCATCTTGACTTCAGTCAATTTCTCACCGACGTGATGTGGCTTCCCTCTGTCTTTTCTACATATATTTTAATGGTAATTGTTCTGATGAGCTTTCCTTTTTGGTGTCTCGACTGCATGAATTTAAACGTGCTACTATATTGATAACTAGATAGATGAAACCGTATGTTCTGTTCTAATTGTTTGTTTTCTCGTCTGTGGAACTCCCTTAAAATATCTTGCTTCCCTGTCACCTACAATCTTCAGAAATACGGGGAATTCCATGAAAGGAGCGAGTAAGCAACGAGGAAGTCTTAAAGAAAATGGCAACAAAAAAAACAAATTATACAGAATCAGAAAGAGATAACTGAAATTCATTTGACGAGGAAGAAGAGCGTAGAAAACTTAACCTTCACAGGGTATATGGTGGATAGAAAAATAAGGGATGGCAGCGGGCCACCCTACCTGACGATCTTGTGTGAATGGATGGCGCAACCGGTGGCAGAAAACTTAGCAAAGGGAGAAACACTGCTATGGTCCACAAAGGATAGGAAGGTGTGGAGAGGCATGATTGCCCACATTCTGATGGGATACAGTACATAGAAAACGTTATAAGCATATTTTAGCTTAAAAGCTAATAAAAGTTAATATGTTTTAATCAATGCGGCAAAGATTACGGAAATTAAAATCTGCATTTTTTTTTCGTGGCCAAAACAGATATCATTACGTTAGGCTACCCAGGGAAACAATAAGAATCACAGAATCACTTCGCGGGGGCGTATAAAAGGAGCATCAACCCCTTTTGCCCACTCTTTGGATATTGCTCACGAGGCTCTGCTCTTTTTCTTTTTTTTTTTTTTTTTTTTTTTTTTTTTTTTTTTTTTTTTTTTTTTTTTTTTTTTTTTTCATCGGTTTACCATTGTAGGAAGACGTCACCTTGACGTCTACCAAAAATGAAGCTTTCCATCGTCCTAAAAAGAGACACAGACAATTGTACATTTCAGGTACGAACATTTTATACAACAACCACACTTGTACATTTCTTGTTATAAATTGCTTTATGTGAAACACATAAAGAATGGTTCGGACTTATTCGCAGGTTGTATCACATCTTGCATGATCTCTCTCTCTCTCTCTCTCTCTCTCTCTCTCTCTCTCTCTCTCTCTCTCTCTCTCTCTCTCTCTTCAAATCTACTGTCTACGACTACAAGGATCTGGGGCAACGGCAGACGTTAACTCCACTTGTTACTTTCAGACAGCATGACCATGTATCTTTGTTCAAATGTAGTTTAAGGACTTTAAAAGCTTCAGCTAAAAATAGGATAATTCCCACAACAAACTCAAATTTACGCGTGTTGCAAAATGTAGGCAAGTTTAAACCAATGTAAAATTATAATTGGCTAAGTGCATTAATCAGCCTGGACGAGTTTAATCAAAATTTTAAGAAATTTTCTCGATGAGGAACTATCAATATATTTTGAATTATTTCAGGTGGATATAAACATTGGTTGGTCAAGTTTTGATGTCATCTAGTTGTCGTGTTGTTCAATATCTGGATCAGGTAGTGAAACAATATTCTCTGGTTTAGCCAGAACGAAAAAGAGCCAGCATCACAGGGACAAAAGCAACAACAATGATGAAGACATAAGAAAGCCAAAATAATGGATACCTGAAAGTGGGCAAGGATTACTTGTTTGAAACATTGTGTCTATAATAATAACATCTATAACAATCAAAGATGGGATCGGTATTTCGAATATGGCAAAGTATACATCCAAATTTCGCCGCGAGCATAATTGCTTACACTTCTGTCTGCGACCATTATATAAATCTCAGTAGTAGCAGCAAGAACCCACTTCCTTTCATGTAGTGAGCGATCATGGCTCTCTACAGCTTCCGCAGTCCGTGCACTTAAGTTTTCTAGACCAGAAAAAAAGGACGAAAAAAAGACTCTCTACGAATGACCAGCACGTGTGAATTAGAATCTTTAAGGTAAGATATATTGATTTTGTACAAAATTATTTCTAATAATATTTTAATATTCGTCAGTTAAATAATTTATCTCTTTCTGGCCGATAAAATTTCAAAAACTGTTTTCTCGCCTTTGTCGAATTCTAATTACAGTTTGTCGCACTGCGGTCATTTGATTTAAATTTATTAGCAATCAAAATATTAACCACCTTTCTTTAGTAAATCCATTGCTGTAGCGTCCTGATTATCTATAAAAGCAGAACAAAGAAAAAGTTAATGTTCTTTCTCGCTAGTAACGTCGCCCACTTTGACCAGCTTTATTTTAAGAAATTCCTACCGTAGAATGTCGTTCCTCTCCACAATTGTTTAGCCGAACGCTTAATCTCACGCGGGGGCGAAGTTGGCATGAGTGAAATAAGCCTCATCCACAGGGACCGTTAATTCCAGGACCACAATTCGTTGAGGGTCGAAATCGAAAGGTCTGTATCGTCCAGACAGCCATCCTCGACCAATCATAATTCTTGCTTTTTAACATTTTCCACAAATCTCTATTTTTCTGCGTCGACGAAATTTACAATGAATTCTTGAATTTCGTTAATTCATCATTTGGAAACAAAAATCTCTCTGTTCCTCAGATTAAGAAAATCAAATGCCTCTACCCATTTTGAACATTTGATAAATATTGAAGGCTTATACCGCTCTGCATTTAACCTTTTCTCGCAAAAAGCTGTAGTGAGTGCGTAATAATAATAACTTTCTTCACCCACTCCCTTCAAATTCGGAGGACTGAAGAAGAAGAAAAATGAAAAGAATTCGCGTGCCTATGTGAGATTGTCTTTGGACCAGTGAAAACTTTACCTTCACAAAATTTGACCGGTGAGCTGAGAAGAAGAAACTAATTCGCGAGACTATGTGAAATTGTTTTGCACCAATGAAAACCTTGCCTTGACAACCTAGAAGAAGAAGAAAGTAGCGAGCCTATGCAAAATTATTTTTTTTTATATGAAATGACGAGAAAAATGAAATTAATCAGAGAAGAATGTCTAAAGTCACGTGAAAAGTTTCATTTTAGTTCCTCGCGACCACTTTAAAATTGTTCGCCAACTATATTAACGGCCTCTAACCGGCACGCAACATTTCAAAGAATTTTTCTTCAACAATCCAAAAAATCTAAATGTTTCAAACAATCTCTCTTCGGCTACTTTTGAATTTATGCAAAGCATATATTCTTTTGATGAGCAACGAACTCTCTTACCTTTGTCTTAAACATTTTTTAATATTATTTTATGTCAGATTATTTAATCTGTTGTATGAACATTTCCTCTTCATGACAATACGTTAAAACTACGGACTTTAAGTATTCTGATTTATTTTCCTGAAATTAACTACTGACACTACTTCAAGCGTGTAAATTCATGAATAAATTTTTTATCTTGTTTTGTTTTAAATTACCTTTGTGTTTCCTCGTCATTACTATCTTCCATTAATCATCTTAGCGTGGGTAAATCAACTGTTCATTTTAACCCCTAAGCTTTTAGGCCGAATGTTTATTGCATCGCCAAACGAAAAATAGATGTAAGCCTATAATCAACCACCTGTCAAAATTACTTTCCTTCTTCTGTGTTTTTGGTCAATTAGATCACATTTTAAACGCACATTTAATTAAAACGCATTTAATTAAAAGTAATTTGCTCCTCTGAGGAAGTCTATTTGCTTCTTTAAAAAGACAACCAGGATAATTGTTCATGTGTCATCCTGACCTCTGTAATAATAATAATAATAATTTTATTTTGTTAAAAAAAAGTCTTTCGACATTTCTGTCTGCGTCGTTTAAAATCCAAGTTTTCCAAATTTAACTTCCTAAGCATTTCGCCTTATTATGACAAATTGTAGATTTCATATATTTGTAAAATCCGCACAGTTATAGACATATGCTGTAAACATTCAATCGGGGCCCTTGAACAGTTTTTCACCAACTAGACAAATCACTTCATGTTGTGTTTTGATTCTCGTCTGCGTCAATGTGAACAAAAACCAGAGAAGGTCCGGTGTGCGCTCAACAAAGGAACGACGAGAAAAGAAAACACGAATCTCGTTTTCAATATATTGGGTTATTCATTCATAGATTCACCTGATACTGTCTAGTTGTGTGTGGGTATAGGTAAGGTACACTTTTAACAACTTCGCTGCTACTTGTGTCTTCGCTCACGACAGACTAACGGACCAGATCTTCGCTCTAGCCAGCGAGAACTTTGACTGCTCCTTTGCCCATATCTGACTACAACTTTTTCTATATCTCAATTGCAACTGCCACACTGTACGACTGCCTACGTGCTACATCCCCGACCAAAGGCTCGTCACCCCCTAACAGTCGGCTTCTTGCTCTTGCTCTTTGACCACTCTATCCCTCTGCGTGGCTTGTCACCCGCCAACGGACTGCTTCTCTATCATTTTAGAAAACCATCTTCACTATATAAGCCTACGACTAGAATTCCCCAAATTCCGACCGAGTGGCACTTAATACCCAACATTTTCATTTATTTACTATATTTCTTTTTACCCTACTTGTGGACAGGGCGTTGTTGCTTTGAAGTTATCACAGACTTTACTGACAGTCATAAAGCATCACTTGAGATCCTTGACTTTCCCAATTCTCTTCTTTACGCTTTTTGTCGTGGATAATAAATACCTTCGTGTTTATTTATCAGAATCAGCTACTCTGTGTACAATGAATAATTGACCCTTTTATGTAAAAGTGTGCTGAAATGCTGAACAGCACAAAATGAAAAGGAGATTTGTGATAAATGAGAGGTGGTTCTACAGATGGATACTGAGAATGACATGAACTGAACGTGAAAGTAACGGGAAAGCTTTAAGGAAAATAAAAAATAAAAAATAACTCCGGTTATAGCATGTGAAGCTAGAATAATCTATCCCGGTGGGTGAAATAAAGGCTTCGGATCGAAATTCCAATCACCTGAAGAAGGCCGGAGCGTACAACAGCCGAAATGTTGTGAATATCGCAATGAGGATAACAGCCCGAATAATGTAAATAATGTAAGTAGATTTTTCTAAAAATGAAACCGATTTTAAGCATGAAGTGGGGCTCTTACAGGAGGTAACTAAAATATCTAACTGATGTTTATTAGGGTTACATAAGTGTGAAATAAGCAAGAAATTCGGCTCAAACTTGAGAATTTGATAAGCAAGACCAGGCTCAGCTAAAAAAAAATACATGATGCTCAGAAAAAGTGTAATTACATTTTAAAAAAAACACCTGGCTGTAACACGAGATAAGTTTTAATAAGCCTCTATACTTTCTTATTTCACAATTCACTCAGCGTCTGATATTCTGGTATCTTCCATATTATATTAGCGTCCAAAACATTTTTTTTTTTTTTTGCGATTCTAAAAGTGTTTTACTTAGCCTCATATTCCGAGCATAGTTTTTGCATGAATAAATGTTAAATAAATGAAATATAAATTATAATTCATTAATTTGGAGGGTATTTTGAATTGATTTCAAATTCAATTTCTTCTTTTAATTTTATAATTAAAATACAAACTAGTGTATGACAATATTTTTCTGCACTATCCATTTTCAAAAGAAAGTAATTTATCTTGTTTAACATTTTGGGTGTTTATTTGTTTGTTTTGTTTTGTTTTTCTTTTCTTTTTTTTTTACACCTTTTAACAGAAAATTCTGGAGTGGTTTCTAATCATTTCAATTTCATCATTAACATCACAATATTCTTATTAATATTATTATTCTCTACTCCTGTTGTTGTTTTTTTAAGTTAATGAACATTAATAATTATTTTATATTCAATGAATTGTTTAATCAGCTTGATTAATTACATTCAGCGAACTTGGAAGGAAAAAAAAAAGTCACCATTTCCTAGGTTCCAGCGAGTTTCGAACTCGCGACCTTCTGCGTGTTAAGCAGACGTGATAACCACTACACCATGGAACCTTGACAAGTAAGAACTGTAAATTTTAGCCTTTTATTTGCATTAAAAATTTGTTATGACAGTTAAATGTTCTATTTCTTTATTTATAAATAAATGTAGTATTTTTTCTAAAATAATCAAACAAATCTTTTTTTTACAATCAAACAAGATTTAACTTAATAATTTAATTTTTATTCTACCTCTTCGATCGCTTCTGCCGGCGACTACGAGGTGAATCAAGGTGAATGTTGTGTTGCGTTTGATTAAGAAAATGATGATTGTTCGTAAAAACACAATTTCATTCCTGATCAGAACAGGTAAAGAAAACATAAGCTTTTGTTTTCAATTCTAAATTTAATAACAAATAGCTAAAAAAAAAGAAAGAAAGAAATAACTAAATACGTTCAAATAAACAACTAGCAATTTTTAGATGCTTTTTTCCTTGACAATAAAAGTTTTTTAGATAAATTTTAATTTTAAATCGAGATTTTTTAACCTTAATTTTTTTGGTTTTGCTTTTTGTCTGTTTCTTGTTCTTTGTTTTTTTCGTAGTTATTCGAAAGAAAAAGCGGTGACGACCCATAATTATTCCCGTCTTTAATAATAACTTGCCTTAATTAATTAAAGTGTTTAATAAATCTCTTCCCTCGTTAATTAAACATTTAAACAGAAACGTAAACCTTTTTTAAGGATTGCACGTATGATTTAATTAATAAAGGACATACTTAGTTACTGGTCTCGTAAATGTCTTTCGATTCTTCAACACAGACTAACAAAAAAAACTACAGATCTTCTGTCAAGAAGACTTTCAAAAAAAGAATTATAGATGTTTAAATTTTAAATTTATTACAAAATACCAAGATAAAAAACATATTTGCCATTTAACTGACTGAGTTAGCTTACTTCTTTTTACTTGGGATCTGATAGTAAAGCGGCGGTGACAACCTCCAACTAATTGACATTAAGTCGAAATGACATTTTTGTATTTAGTCTGAAAATTAATTATAAATGAATCTCCATTTCATTTTTCGAATTATTTAGCATCCTATTATAATTGTTCTTGTCCCCCCCTGCTTTATTTCGCACGACCATTTACGCCGTACCATACCTCAGTCATAATGGACCGTTCCGTTGTAATTTTGATCATGTGGAAAGAGGGGAAAAGACACTACTACTTGGTTTCAGTGAGATAATTAATGAAAGAAAGAAAGGGGAGTATTTAATGGTTGTTTCAGTGAAATGGAAAAGTTATCAATTTCAAATCTTTTCATTTGTACCACCTTACTTCTTAAAATAACGACCAAATTCATATTTATTGTTATTGCAATATTTTGATATAGTTTTTAAGCTCAAAAATTTAACAATGTGATAGGAAAATTCCTGCGGATATGTTATTGTCGCAGAACACGCCAGGAGCTTACTCAATAATTAACTTAAGAATTAAGAATAAGATTCATCAGAATATTAAAATATGAAAAACGGGAAATATTCTCGGGTTGCAATAAATTCTGAACAAATAATAAATATAAAAAAAACAACGATGGTTGAATAACATCGCATTATTTTAATTCTGGGATTTTCCTTCCAACCAGCAATGATTTTCGCTCATTTCAGAAATGATTCTCAAACTTTTGAGCGTCTCACAAAGACTAATGAGTATAAACCTGAAGATAATATAAGTTTATATAATTATATTCAAGTTTTTCCAACAGACGAAATCTTATCTTTAACTTTCGTATTTCTTACTGAAATTACTTTTCAGATAATTTTTACTTCTCTGTACAGCATCATATCTTTATTTTTTAGCATCACTGTTACTGAAGATAATTATAGTTGCACATAATCAGCCGTTGCTCTGTCCACCAATAGGTAATAATGTCTTCCATCAAATATTCCCAGTACACCTTAGATGAAAGAAAGTCAAATGTCAACACAATTTCAGAAATAGAATGTCCCATTCGTCTGACACATTATCATGACCCTTTCGAACTCCGATAATTAGTATCACCTGGCTATAAGCAGCCTACCAGGTGTTCACACTGATTCACCAGATATCAGAACACAACTGACATTGGTCTGGGCATTTCGATCATGTCAAAGTACAGTGGTACCACCTAAACTTACCTTTATATATTACTATCTCAGTTACTACCCCAAGTTAGTGTATATTTAACAATTAATAATATTTTTTAAATCACAATAAACTAGTGGATTAAAGCATTGCTTTGTGAATTTGGTGACATAGTAATTGAGAGTTCAATCAAAAAAGGATTAAGTTCAAAATTCTCTGAAGGTTACCCGTATCAACACACAGTTGAAGAAGACTGGAGGGCACACCAGCTGAAAGCATAGTGATATGGTGCGGTATGGCTGGGGTGTATCTTGAATGCTGGGAAGTACAATAATTGAAATATATTACAATAAAGGTGAGGATATCAATCCTACTGTGAGTTCAATCCCTGGCCAGGGTAGAACAGACTCAAACCCACTGGCATCAAAGCGAGTAATAACTAAAAAGTTAATCATCAGTAAGAGATAAAAATATCACATTCGAAACAAAAAAAAAAATGCTACAATGTTGCGTGATTTCTATCATTATATATGGAATTGGATGCTTAACAATTTCGTCACAAATAAATGAAATACTTGATGCAACCGAAACATGGTTCTATCGATGAATACTGGAAATACTATGGATAGAGCATACAACAAATCTTAAGTCTTATGACAAGTATTTACGATAAATCTTAAGTCTTAAAGAAGTCTTAATGAGAATAAGAAATACCAAGAAATTTTTACTAACACCTAGACACTGGTTCAGTAGAAGAAACAAAGCAAGCTAAAGGCGGATAGACAAGAATGAATTAACTGATATGAGTTATCTCTGCTGAGCATGGAAAAAAAGAATGAGAACTGTGGATTTAATAAAGGGTTCAGCTCACCATTCCGAGAAAATTACCGAATACGATAGACACCTGAAGAAGGCTGGTGGCTACAATGAGCGAAACGTTATCATAATAACAACTAAGTTACTAAGATGAGCATGTTGGTTCGGATAGAAAGATGTGTAATAGAGAATATCCTGTTCAAAAATATGTTTTATGTATCGAACAAGCCGAGAAATACAAATGCTGATCGATATATATTTTCCAAAGATCATACGCACTTCATTTCTTATTTCTTTTTTTTTTCCTAATGCTAGTAAATGATGTACTACTAATTTTTTGTCATTTTCTACAGTCCACTTAGTACTTGTGTTGTATCTTCCTTAAAAAAAAATTTCTACTTAATTCTCAAGTCATGAAATCTTCGTCTGTGTTCTTTCTCCTTGAACTCAAAATATCCTTTTTAAATTTCACAAATTATTCCCAACATCTACCTTCCCCTATTATCTCATTGCCAGGCTTCTGTAAATCTATTGCCAGGCTTCTGTGATCCATTGCCAGGCTTCTGTAAATCCATTGCCAGGCTTCTGTGATCCATTGCCAGGCTTCTGTAAATCCATTGCCAGGCTTCTGTGATCCATTGCCAGGCTTCTGTAAATCCATTGCCAGGCTTCTGTGATCCATTACCGAGCTTAAGCAGTGCGGACTATGCATTTTATATTCAACCATGATTTTCATCGAAATGAAATTGCCATTTCACAAATACTTCATAATAAACACAAGCAATAAAAATCAAAATAAATTTCAAAGAAACTTCTAGGATCTTAACCTTATATAAAAACTGACGCTGAATACTTTTGAATCAGTTTAATATTTTGATTGCCTTGCGAGAAAACAATTTACAAGTAAAAATGGCGTCTGTATGATTAAAACTGACCGCTGACATTTTACAACTTGAGAGAAATTGCAAATATAATAAAAGATTCCAATCTTTGTGTTAATAAAACAAAAAAATCCTTTGTGTTTTAGCAAGAAAGCATAAAAAAATGAAAAACCATTAATAAAAATAGATACATATAATCTTGAACTGTTATTAGCTGAAGGACTGTCAGTGTCAACCAAATTTACTAGTATTCCTTTGATCATAATTTAATTTGCATTTCATCACAGCTTATCAAATTGTCAGTCTATGGCCATAAGTAAAAAAAATTCAAATGGGAAATAAAGACAAAACTTCAAAACGAGACATGACCTCAAGATATCGTTCTATGTAGAACAGCTTCTCGAGTGTATGAACTACAAGATCGTTACGATTGGCAGAATATCACATCTAACCTTGGAGAGACTAATTCTTTATTTGCACTAAACTGTTCATGAATGATTTATTTCTTATTCATGATATTTTTGTTTATGAAAAAAATACTTGTCAAAAATTATTAATGGTTCAAACTGCTTCATCTGGTAATAATAATAATAAAATCCAATATTATGTCATGACTAATACTTCTTTTATGTACTGTATCCCTTCCTATCGTATTCCTAGGCAATATTCGATCCCTTAATATCGCCCTGCTCATGTTCTGTCATCTGTTTACACAAATTATTTAGGTCTGTTACTTGCTGATTTCTTCTCTTTTGCCATCAATATGCCATGTGAGTGTCAGATTCCCCAAGCCCACTTTCCCCATTATGTGTCCCAAACATTTCGACTGTTTGTTTTTTTTTATCCGAAGCTAAAGTATCTTTTTGGTCCATTTTGAAAAAAATTCTTCGTTGTTACGCCAATGGTATTCTAAGCATTTTTCTGTAGAACCACATCACTGTTGCCTCAAGTCTCCTCTTCGTCTTTTAGAAAAATTGCCCAAGAGTTAAGCACTATTATCTTTGTTTCCAACGAAATGTTCCTGTTTATTAATATTGTGTTTAGTTTATAGAATGATTATTTCGCTATTTCAGTGTATTTTCGGATTTCAGAGTAATATTTTCCATCGTCTTTTTTAACACTTTCCAAACACTTACCGTGCTTTATTTTGACGTCTCCAATTTGTAGGTCGCATCTTCGGTTGTCCTCTTTGCTAACGACCATATATCCTCTCTTCTTACGATTGATGGTTACCCCTTTCTTCACGCTTTCTTATATTACCCTGTTTAGAAGTACCTGCAGTTTTCTTTTTATGTCTCCTAACAATACGGTGTCATTTACAGATCTTATATTGTTGAGGTTGTGTCCACCAATAATAAATCCCAGCAAAATTTCCAGCTGAGCGCCTCACTATACAGGTTAAATAAATCTGGTGAGAAGATGCATCCTTGTCTTACGCCCCTTTCTATTTTTGTGTACTTTCTCCATTCATTTACTCTGTATGCAGATGATTTGTCCCCAGTAAACTTTGTCTATAATGAGCGTTCCCGCTTTAAATTTTTGCATCATGTAGAAAGAACACCTGTTTTGTCCTATTATTTCTTTTATTCTTTTATGCATACCTGTCGTATTATACCAAATGATAATTCTTTCAGTCACTGCACACTTTTCGTTTAGCCATTCTTACTAATGTAATAAAAATAAGTGAAATTAAGGTGAGAGAAATCCTAGTCAAAAATGAATAATGGTTGAATAATGCTTCATTTAATTAAAAAATTAAGCAAATAAAGATAATATTACTTACACTAAGGTAAAACGAACTCTAAATTTTCTCTTATGAATAAAAAAAAATGTTATATCACAAATGTAAAAGATAACGGCGTGGAACAAATGTATCGTGAACTTTAATAACAAAAACTGTAAATTATTGTACAGAAAAAGAGCTATTGGTCGTTACAATTAGGCAACTATATTAATTTACCCATAGCGTAAAAAAAATGACATTTTTCTCATTATCAATCTTGCCTTTTGTTCTTTCCGATTGTCGGTCCGTAGCGGCGTTACCAATTGTTGAAGGAATATATTTAGTCAGAGAAGTCGTGTAATCTAAATAGAAAGTATGTACAGTAATATTATTGTTCATTGCAGTTTCCTACAACAGCAGATAAGAATTAAATTATAAACAATGACATTTAATAGCATATTTTATTGCCTTTGCAAACTAGACAAAATAATACAAAATAATATAAAAGTGTGGGGTCCTCGCACGCACATGGAGATGTTCTTTTTCGTACGTACCTGTGTGCAAAATTCCTATGAAATTGTGGGAGACATTTCTTGATGGCTGGTAGAAAACCTTGGTGGAAGATATGTCTGTATGTAGTCAATAATCTGAGGGTAATGTATTCTCTTCAGTTTCTGCGTTATACAACATGTGGCTTGCTGGTGGCTCCCCAGATAAGAACAAGACTCGTCCTATTCTAAGGAATCCTGTAGCTAAAAGAGAAATGAAAGAGAGTGAGATTTTACGCCCTTTTTTTATATTGTTTATTAGGTTTTTTGTTTTGGTTTTTGGTTTTGGTTTTTTGGCAACGTCATCTAATTGTGGATAAGAGTTGTTCTTTGGTAGACAAATGGAGTAATTCCGTAGTTTTTTCATGACCGGCTTTGTAAGAAAATCTTAAAATAAACCATCATTGTCATAAAAGACAGAGAGATAACACTATTGGAGTAAAGAGTTACAGACAAAAAAAAACTTTGCCTGTAAACTCATTGGGTGAGTTTTATATATATGCGATAATTACACAATGAATTTATTTTGAAAGATTCGATACAATAACACCACAATTACAAGGTAATCTTGGTGAACATATTATCAAATAGAGACCTATTGGATCTGAAAGGATACGATAAAACTTGTAAATAGCTTGTACATCATGAGAGAAAAATAATTATATAGCCACACGCGCGCGCGCTCGCACACACACACAAAAGCTGAGATGATAATCTTCTAAAATATATAAACATTTTATATTTTACTACTGTTAGTCTTTGGTATAATAATAATGTTTAATCGTCTAAAATTTTTAATATGTACCTTTGAGAAAATTGTATTTTAAGCAAGACGGGTTGTAAAAATAAATTGTTACAGTCGTGTGAAAATCTATTTTAAGAATTAGCGGTTAAAAAACCGCCAAAATTATTTCTTTGTGAATTGTTGCGGATTCATTTTTTTGAATTTATAGAAAAATATGTTTTCATATTTACTGGCCAATGAGAGACGTGCTCTTAAGCCCTTGTGAAAACCCGGATGGAGCCTGGTGAGAAGCTCCTTTTTTAGATAAAATGGCTGTGGTTGGCTAATGGCTTCAGAAAGCAATTAACCGCCGAGGTGAAGGCATTGAAACGCCCACACTTCAAAGCCGGGGGATTAGCCCAACTGAAGGGGTCACAAATCATGACGAGGAAAGAAAGAATAGCTGACATCTAAATCACAACTGAAAGGTAGATTCAAATCTCAGGACAGAAAATTCTTTTCAGCGTCTTCAAAAAAAGAAATTGAACAAAAAAAACACCCAAGTGGAACTTTCCAGTAAAGTAGTTCATAAAGTCCTCGAGGCAACAACCTGTTGAATAGACAAAACCCCCTTTTGTACCGAGAAATTCCTATTCTGCAATCAGATGGGGGGTTCGCTTTTGTATTTTCTACTTTGCGCAATTTTTTGCTTCCTCAAAGGTTTTCCCTTTTCATCTTTAAAAGTAAATATATTTTTTGTATTTTTTTCCTTTTTCTAAATAATAAATGGTTGTCCTTTAAAAATTGACGTAATGGTAGAATCTTATTTGTTAATTGTGCCTTATAAAACTTTCTATTCTTACTAACTAGGTTTTTGTGTTTGGCACAAGAAGTCATTTATTTTCGTGAAATACGGTAAATATCAATGAAAGTTGTTTCATTTGATGTCAAGTGTCAACTGTTTTGCTTGTTTAATGATCATCGTCAAGTTGATAGGAAAATATGAGATTTGTTAAGAGAGGAGATATCATTTTCTGTTCAAGAATTTCAAATATCAACTTTAACGCATAAAAATTTAGTTTTCTAAAACCATAAAATAATTCTCTCTATTCAATAATGATAAGTATTCTTTTAACAAATACCGAATAGCGAACTTTTATGTTGAATCGTAGTCAAGAGTAAGAGTGATTAATTTTACTAGTGCTGTTTCAACTGTCAGATGAAAAATTAATATACATTTATAATTATTGCTATTTTTAAACCAGCACAACGAGAATCTCCAGCGGAAGTGAGAAGAGGTTAAAAAGTTAAATGCAAAAAAGCTGTCCATTTTATGGCTTTCAGAATTCGTCCCATCACCTCAACCTCATCCATAAAATCTTCCATCCTCAGGCGTTTGTATCCGCTTATTACACGTGTAAATATACATTTACGGTTTGTCAATTTTGAACCATTTCAACAACATAGTATTTATATGGCAACTGGTTGGTAGATTTAATGTTCTTTCACAACAAACCTAGAATAAAACTAAACTTAAACTGAATAATATGCTATTCAAGGGTTAGGCAGAGCCTGTGCAATGGTCTCAATACACACTCCGAATCTATGATATCCCTCACACGAATGTATGATACAGGAACCCCTACATCTCAATTTTCATAAAGTAGTATTCATATAAAATACAAATTTTATTGTAACTTAATTATGTACAATAATGGATCAGCTGCAATATAGGCCAACAATTCAACTAGAAAAATTGAGAATAAATACAAATGTATCTAAATACTAATTAAAGACATGTCATAACAGATCATTCCATCTTAAATAAATGAACAATGTGTTACGACAATTTTTAATTTTTTCTTGTTAAAAAGTTGAAGAGTTTTAACACATACAACATTATTGATAAAAATAGTAAGTTTTATATAGTGTTCTTTCAAGACTTAGCATGAGCAAAACAAATTCATGGATTTGAACAAAAAAGATCCCAGAATGACGTCAAAATCCACGAAAATGTTTCATCCTTTAATATTGCTTAGTTTAATTTGAAACATATATAAATGTAGGTAGAAAAAATAAATGTTGAGAAGATAGCAAGGGTCACAAAGCCCGAGGTTCGCAATCAGGCTTGCCACCACTCCACGGTCGGGGGTTCGATGATAGTATTCACCGGCCTGTAGCTAAGTATATAATATTAGTCTGCAATTTATTAAAGTATCTAGGTGTAGTAAAAACAGAACCAATGAATGAACTTGTACCAAAACTTTATTGCACTTTACTCTGGCTACTCGTCTACTGACGGATTTCACAGATTTATCAGAACACTAGGCCCGGGATCAAACGTGAAGTGTCAGTAATCAACACCACAGTGCATTATAGCAGCACCAGTTACCTACCAAAATCCACCATGACCTACCAAAACTAATCATAGTTTTGGTAGGTCATCGTGGATTGTGAACAAAAAAACTGCAAGTGAAACTCTCCTTTTCTCATCAAATTTTATTCACTACTATCAAAGAATTTTTTTTCATGCAGAGAAACAAATTATGAACAATAGTGTTTTGTCACATTTACGCATCCCATGATGCATTTGATGCATCCCATGATGCATTTACTTACAGTAAAGGAAGACCTTCGATTTTTATGTGGTGATGACACCAAATTTATTTCGCTTGTGAAAGGCATGAACTCCAATACTGCCGACTCTAAAAATGTAGACTCATAAAAACAGTTTATATTCGAAAGATTCTGATCGAAATGTCGTTTGTATTATTATATTTTAGTATTTTGTATTTATTTATGGATTTATGGATATTTTTGTTTCATTGTACTGCCATTGAATTAAAAGTTCCATGTCTGCATCTGGCCACAAAGGAACAATTGTAATGTTATTCTGAAGCTGCTATTGTTTACCTGTTTGAAATCTAAATACCGATCCACCACTGATTTGAACAGAAAAAGATAATTTCACCCATCTCTTTCTTTTTTTTCTTTCTTTTTCTCTCTCTCTCTCTCTCTCTCTCTCTCTCTCTCTCACACACACACACACACATACACACAAAGAGGAAAAATATCAACCTAACACCAATAATAAGAGTGTCCCAAATAGAGCATAAATTAATTACATCAAACTTAGTATAAAGATAATAAAAAATGAGAAAAACGGTAGTCAATTTCTGAAACCTCCTAATGAGTGGACGGAACGATTACAAAAAATGTTCATTTGCAAAATTTTGGAATGGAGGTGCTGAATATAATATCAATCAGCTAAGTGACAAATTTTATTTGTATTAATCCTCTGTGTGTGTGTGTGTGTGTGTGTGTGTGTGTGTGTGTGTGTGTGTGTGTGTGTGTGTTTGAACTCAACAAAAAGAAATATAATATCAAAAAACAGCAATGAATATGGAAAAGGGGTTTTATAAAGATGTCTATTGATGTAGATATTAGCAGATTGGAATGTCAAGTTCATAGAAGATTTTCGTCTGAATTTTTTTGATGAGGAATTATCATTATTATACAGTGCTATACTTTCACTAATGTCCTCATTTCGATTGTTATAGTCTCGCCATTCGCTTCTTATATTCACCGACCTTTTTCAGGAATTTGTTGTCAGTGAATTTCGGAACAAACACTTTATTCAATCTACGGAGGTAGATTGTTCTTAGATTGTTCAGGAGTGTATCTAATATCAGTAAATTATTCCGAATTAATTCACCCTTTATGATATTGTTTGTCTGTCCCTTCCACTGAACAAAAATATGAGTTATTTGCATTATCCTAGTTAGGGATTGAACTCACAGTCCCTAGATAAATAAATCCACTTATCCAAAGACCACTGCTTTTGTAAAAGTTTTGCGTAAAATTGGAGTATTAAAACTAACATTACTTGTCTATCTATTCAAATAACCCAGAATAGATGACTTTGACACTTACTGGTCGACTGGGGAGATTATTATTATTACAGCCTATTAACTTCCGTTATTGTTATTACCGACCGAAACATTGTAAATATAACAACCGATATTAAACCAATGTCTTAGATAGATAGATAGATAGATAGATAGATAGATAGATAGATAGATCAAATCTACCAATATGTATGTGCAAATCATTCAGTATTCCTTTACAGTAAGATTCTCCCTTGAAAAAAATTATATTATAGCGTACTGGGGCAGCAGATCATTATTTAAATATATATTATTAAATATAACAGACAATGAATCAATTTTTGTGTTTATTTTCACTAGAAATTAAAGCAAACATTCAAATATTATAAAGGTTCATGATCAGACATAACATTCATTGTCTGTTATATTTAATAATATATGTTTATACAGAGAGGGAGAGAAAGAGAGAGCGTATTTGAACATTAACGACCAACAGAAGTTTTTGAATTAAGGGTTTTTTTAATTTATGTTTTCTTTGTTTTGGATGTTTTTATTGGTTTCCGGTGCATATTTAGATATAAATTATCCAACGTCCAAGTACTTTTTGCTATCGTCAACCATTATGAAAGACTTGAATTTTGTGCTGTATCGGTTTCTTTATTTTCTGGTATCGCGTTTCCGTGTGTTCACGTGACTGTTCGTGTCGTCGTTTTTGTTTTTTTGTTTTTTTATTATTGAAATATATTTATCATGTGTGTTTCTAAATTTGATATCATTTTACTGATGTTGAGTTGTTCGGTTTTTAGGCTTAATGCTTCTAGTATTTGTAGTCGTTTTTTACAGTTTATGTGATATAGAACCTTTGTATAATTGATTAGAACTTGTCGGGGTTTTGTTGCGTTTTCCGTTGTGATTTAATTTCCAGTCAATTCGTTGCCATGATAGGAAAAATAAATTAATTAATTAATCTGAACTAAAACAAATATTACTTACTTTTAGTTTAAAAAATCGCAGAAAAGTATTTTTTAACACGGAGGTGGGCGTTTTTTTTTTGCTTTTTTTACGTGTTGAATGATGTATTTACAGCTTGATTTTTTGGTAATTTAAGTATTTCAAAAAAAATTACATGACGAATACAACGTAAACGCCTTTTTTACATAAGCTTTTTAACTGATAAGCTGTCCATATTTTAAGCATTTTAAAATTTTATTGAATTTTAAGTAATCTGGCTTTGTAGTCTTACTAACAAAGACGCTTGTTGGGTAACTACCGCTCTTATTTTCTGATAAGATCATCTTCAGGTGTCTGTATTTACAAATATTGACATGTTTCTACAGACAGAAAAAATTCAAGGTTCTTTTTAAGATACTGGGGGTCATGAATTGTCTTAAGCTTTTCCAATTATAATTAGTAAATATAATTTTTACTTAATAATAATATCACCTAGCCGCTGCAAATTAATACAGGATTTTAAAAGATTTATAAATTATTATAATTAAAATTTTAAACAATGAAAACAATTCTTGTAAAAATTCCTTATTCATCGAAAAATAAAATAGTGTCCATAATATGTTTTATTCATAAAACCAATAAAAAGTTTTTCTAATTAAATAATGTCTTACTTTTATTGCATTATTATTTTACGATTCAGAGCAAATTTTTGGAGGTCCTGTGTGACCAAAAAAATTTGATTTAAATTTTCCGATGACTATGACAAGTCATAACTAATATAACTATACAACATGAATTCCTCGAAATTTCATAAATTAAAAACGAATCATTAACAGATGTAAAAAAAAAATGAGAAAGATTTTCTAAAAAAGAAACATTTTCAAAAATAATTTCATCAATTTCTGAAAGTTTCATTAAAATCCGACAATTATCTGATTTTTACAAGAATTTCCAAATCAATTTGTTTTTCACGCTCAAATTTCCCGTAGACATTTATGGGGTCTCATACTGACACCAGAAAAAACAAAATTTTAACCAAATTTCCGGGTTTCTAAAAAGGGTTTTAAAAAGTAATCATTTTTACATAAAAGATTCTTTGATCTTCTATATAATAAATGCGACTGTCACTGTCTCACACCTTTTCAATTAAAGGGACAAACTTCCAATATCTCATGTTACAGATATTTTGGATTCTCAAGTTTTCATTACTGCGATTCTTTTCGGCAATTTTTTACGCGATTTTTAGCGATAACAATTTTTATAACTTGGAAATAAATTTGGGAATAATCGAAATTAATTGCGAAATCAAGCGAAAGTCACCCATGAAATAAAAATAATTGTTTGTACGGAAAGTAAGGACCTACGTACATCAAATTGTCTTTAAATTAAGTGGCGACAGAAGAATTATCGTTGAACTTTTAAAAGGTAAACTTAAATATTAATGCAATACTTAAATGCAGCGATCAATTTTGAGTTCTTCTGTAGTTTATTGTTGCCTATCGCATCTACGGCAGCAGTATTGCCTCTCAAAAAGAAATCAAGAACCCTCCAGAGGACCAGATTAAATCAAAAGATCCAAGGCAGGAAAAAAAAAAAAATGCAAATGAAAATTTCAGATCAAAGGACAGCCAGGAGAAGTTCATATTCTGAAAATATGCAAAGATTTTTTTCTCTCAAACCTTTAACAAGCTGAAGAAATCAAAGAGAGCCCTCAGCAGGATTTAACTTAAATGCTGTCCGATAAGCTAGTTCTTAATAACACAAAGGTTTTTGACAATAAAACTTTTGTTTTATGTTTTGCGCATTT
The DNA here is from genome assembly GCA_903632075.3 of Acanthosepion pharaonis. NCBI lineage: Eukaryota > Metazoa > Mollusca > Cephalopoda > Sepiida > Sepiidae > Acanthosepion > Acanthosepion pharaonis. The sequence continues at coordinate 282,597 of CAHIKZ030002031.1, read as the reverse complement.
TTCTTTCACCATGTATCCTTGTTTAGCTAATTTTTGAAGGTATGTATAATTAAGTATTTAAATCCTATTGTTAATACTAGATTTGACTAAGGCATTGTTTCTTCAATGTTGAGGAAAAGAATGGTACTAAGCTTAAAGTAGTTCAGTTCAACAAGAGTTACAAAGGAATGTTTGTCTTTCGATTCTCAAATTTTCTTCAAGTTTATCGGATATATATATATATATATATATATTTATATATAAATGTCTATCTGTACAGGTGTGTAGGCTTGTAAGTGTAAATTAAATCCAAATTCAAAGATTAAATTTCAGTTTATATTCTAGACATTCGATTTACATGCATATTTTATGATTGCTTGTAGGAGTCCAAAGTGAAAATGAAAACCTTCCCGGCGGGAATCTCTGGGACAGCAGATTAATTGATGTGAGCGTTGTATGTTTTTCTACTTATAGATATTAATCACTTTACAAGTATACAAATAAACATAGAAGATATCTATCGATATAGTATATGTAAAATATAGGTGTATCTATATAGTATTTGAAAAAGATCTTTTACCTGAATTCTATCATTTGCCAAAGACAAACAAACAATTACGTCAGCTTTTTGCAGATTTTGTTTTAGTTGCATATCAATACCTCTATTGATTATTTAATGCCGAAATGAAAATATTTTGAACACAATTTTATGGTTTCAATAAAAATAAATATATTTTGAACGGTAATGTAATTTACACAACTTATAAAATGTATTCTATTCATTTTTACTATAAAATGTATTTTTGGTAATGTTTTTATATAAACACGTATTGCTGGTATTTTATACTTTCATAGTATTTAACTTGGAAGTTCATTATTGTTATACTAGAACATATTTTATTCTATTATAAATAGATTCTCCCATTCATATAATAAGTAGTAGTAGTAGCAGTCGCCAGGGGGCTCAATTGGAAAAAAAAAAAAAAAGTCGATCTAGCTCGATGACATTAAAAAAATCAACCAATATTAACTAGATTTCTGCGTCATTAACTATTATTTTTATTCCTAATAAAACTACGTCGAACCTTTTAGGACCGACTCAATCATGTTCATTAAAGCCTCCACTGTGAAAAAATACTTGTACAAACTATTGGCGAAGAAAGGATTCGTTTCTCATATATTCAGGAAGAAAAAAATTTTTCACAACAGGTGACAATATTAGATTTTAGCAAAAAGAACATTCCAGATGAAACTAAAGGAGGAAACTTTTTAGACAAATTGCAGTTTCAACGAGAAATGGAACTGATGCATAAGGAGTTTCAAAACAAAATTCTGGAAATAACTGAGAAGAGGAAAGAAAAAAAATACAAAAAGTTTCTTTCCAAGAATACAATATGGAATTCAATTGAAATATTCACGTACAGTCCAGATGAAGAGATAACTTTTGAAGAGTATTATAAAAAATATACGGACGTGTATAACGAGGACTGCTACAAAAATTTCTGAAGGAAAGAAGGTTAATAAAAATTTTTAAGCAAGTTAGGAACTGCTGAGCATAACAAATTGGTAAACTATATTTTACCGAAAAAAACTAACGAGTTGACAATTACCGATGCGGTAAATATATTAAGTGAATTATTTAGCAAAAAAGACATCTTTGTTTCTGAAGAGGTGGAAATGTTTGAATCTGATGAAAGATGAAGAAAAAGACTATATAACGTACGCAATTTTATTCATAAGCATTGTCAAGAATTCAAGCTAGCAGAGTTAAACGCTGACAACTTTAATACTGCAATCATCGTCCAAAAAGACGCATTTTTTCCATTGATTGATTTCAAAATTGGAAAACCAACAAAGTCTTAGGATACAGAGTTTGGCTGAAGACTGCACAAGATATGTTAGCATAAAATGAAAGATTCGAAAAAAATAGAACAGTCTGGCGTTTTATTTGCATGTAAAAGGAAAATACGCTACAAAAAAAACAAAAAAAAATGTCTACCAAAAAGAATTCTATCTTTTGCAGATTATCAAACAAAAATGGATTCAATCCCAGAAAAAAATAAACAAAAACTCCATTAGCCATGTTTTTTATTGCGGTGAACTTCACTGGTACAGATATTGCAATTTTAGGAATAAAAAATGTTTTTCAACTGTCCAAAATCCTTTTTTTTAAAAATCGCACTTTGCAGGTCAAAAAAAAAAGACAATAAAATAAATAAAACTTTTAATCCGAGAAATAAAAAAATAACTAGAAAATTTGTTACCGTCGAAATAAGTAATAAAAAAATAAAAATGCAACTCGACACTGGTTCCGACCTATCTATCATAAATTTGCATACGTGGAAGAAGTTTTGGGAAAACCAACTTTAATGAAGACAAAAAAAAATCGCGATCTCAGTGACGGGAGAAAAAAATACAATTTATTGGAGAATTTATTACAAACGTCACGTTAAATAAATAAAAAAACGCAAAAGCTAAACTATTTGTCATAGAAAATACCACGAACTTTCCCATTTAATTGGATCACAGAATTTCAATTATGGGATCTACCGATAAATTCTTTCTGTTACAAAATTGAAAGTTTAAACTCAGAAACCCAAAAATTAGTAAATAAACTTAAGGAAACATTTCCTACTGTTTTTTATCCAGGTTTGGGAACGTGTATTTTGATGATGGAGGCAAAATTACAGCCAAAACAAAACGCTCAGGCGGCATTCAAAAAAGAAAATGAATGTGTTTTTTCAATTGAACAGATAGATAAAGAATTGGACAGATTAGAGAAAACCGTTGTTTTAAAAAGTTGAATGGGTAACACCGACGATATACGTGAAAAATGCTCCAGAAAGTAAAGATGAAATCGACACCGAAAAAAACTGGGGAACGAGTAACCCGCAGCCAAGGACATGCAGTATTATTAAATGATTTAAGTCAACAAAAAAGAACCTACAAAAACTGTTTTGGGGGCCATCTTTACGTTCCAAATGACCCGAAAAAACAATAAGGTTGTTTTGTTAACACAATGGAGGTAAAAAAAAAAAAAATAGAAAAAGCGGATTGGCTATATGATGTACTTGGTGCAAGGGGAAAAAACTCACAAGATCTGACGACGTTTTTTTTTAAAAAAAAAAAAAAAAAAAAATCGTTCAATGGAGGTGATTTTCAATACGTTTGATCTAAAATGAACGCCTGCAAAATAATTTTACGCCGATCCAGAAGAAAAAAATATTAAAGGCAACTGATCATTTAAAAAGTGGATCAAAAAAAAGAGGGGATGTTTTAAAAAAAAAAAAATTTTTTTGTTTTTTTTTTTCATATTTTCTTAAAAAAAAAAAAAAAATAAAGAAAACTTTTTACTCCTACGGAGAAAAAGTTTTAATGGGATGTTATACTAGAACATACCTATTCTATTGTAAATAGACTCTCCCACATATAATAAGTAGTAGTAGTAGCAGTCGCCAGGGGGCTCACTGGAGTTGGTGTGTCAGTCGATGTCGGACATTAAAGTATCAACCACCACAACTAGATTGCTGCGTCATTAACTATTATTTCAAGTTCCTAACGTTTTGTACGTCGAACCTTTTTAGGACCGACTCAAGTGAAATACAAGCCTCCACAGTGAAAACTACTCTATAGCAATTATTTGCTCATAACTGTAGCCCTAACAGGTACTACCACGCAGTTCAGATTTTGAAAATACAAAAGTGAATTGTTTGTTTTCATTGAAAATGTCATTTTTAGCGAGAGATTTGAATATGAAAATCACTGAAAATCTTATAATATTGATTTATTTAAAAAAAACAGAATAATGTCGGAAATGTGTGTATAAAATATAAATACATGTGCGTACACACATGTATTTATGAGAACATACGTCTTTGTATAAATGTGTACCGATGTTTATATCTACCTGTCACTAGATTTTTTTTTAGAGAAGAGGCAAGTTCAGATTTGTCTCAGCTCTTGTACAATTAACATGATATTTACGATCGTATTGCTTAACAAACAAATCTTGGCGTAGATTGTAGACATTTGACACCACGCCTGTGTTAGTTAGCGTCGACATGTTTTCTTGTTGTTTTTTATATGTCGATGCCATTCCAGCGATGATAAGACTTGGTAAAAACGTTACTCATTAAAGACTGTTTTCCACTATTTTCAATTTTTAACAATTCCTTCTTTGTTTCTGCTTCGAGATTCACAGGGTGACAACAGCAGATATCTTGCAGGGAAACACAAAATTAAATTTAATAAATTCATACATTAGAGAATGCTTTTATGTCAATCGGTTGCAATTATCTTAGTTTGGTATAAATAAAAACTAAATATCCAGTGAGGATCAAATTCAACAATTAGTACAACTATAATATATATATATATATATATATCTCCCCCGTATATATATATATATATATATGTTTGAATAAAAAACAGACCACGTTAAGATTCCATGTAATAAGTTATTTCACCATAACCCCTTTAACAGGGTTCTGGATCATCAGACTTTACTTCCAAAAGCTGAAATGAAAAATGAAAAAAGAAATTCACACGTTTTTTGACGGACCTCATCAAGTATACGTAAAATTAACGAAGTGAGGGTGAGGTGGGAGAGAGGATATGAGTGTGTCATATGTATCATTTCAATTTCCTATTTTTTAACCCCAGTGTGTCGGCTAGATGTTGCTCAAATTTAACGTGTCTCGTCTCTAGATATAAGACCGACATGAAAGGAAGAAGCTACAACAACCCCAATCAATTACACGACAGGTTTCATTCAAATTCTTAGACGCTGTTAATTTGCGTTACTTTAACGTGCATATTTGGGAGGTTAAGGTTTGATAAATATCTAAATGTCTAAACAATCTACGAAGAATATATATATATATATATATATATATATATATATATATATATATATATATATATAATTCGTGTGTGTGTGTACATGCGTGCGTGCACTCGGACTACTCTGGCTGACCCAACTGTTCATGCTATTTCAGACCCACAAGTCAGCAGAACAGAACTTGTGATTTAGGCTGACTAATTTCAGTCCAAAATACTAAGAATAAAACATCCAAAGTACTTTTAATTCACTATTTTTCACGGAAGGAATATAACTTTGTTTCATTCAATTTCACAACTTTAAACGTTGACGTAAATAAATTTACTATTCACAATCTCACACACACACAAACACACACACACACACACACACACACACACACATATAGTTTTAATGTATGCTATATTTATAGATAAAGTACCCAATATCAGAGATAGAATGTATATATAAAGTGGATACTGAGGTCAACTGGCGATGGCTTATTTCATGCTTGAACGCAATCTTCAGGCCATGTGTGTTGTGGTTTAGCTCGACTATTATATATGCTGCCCAATGGTGCATTATAAGTTGGTCTATTGCATTAGCCTAACGGGTGGTAACGATTATGTTTCAAATTATTCTAGAGGAAATATTCTAGTAGAAATAGTTGTGCCGTTATTTCTAGCTATTTTATAATGTTATTTATTATTTTTTTTACCTTATTATTTATAATTTATTACTTGATTATTTGTTCTTGATTATTATTATTATTACATTTATTTGTGTTTATGTGTGCATTAGTAGATTGCTAATTTGTTTATTATTTACTTAACTCCTTGATTTATTTATTGATTTAGATACTTTTTTGTATTCGTTTTTAATTTTCGATTTTTAAATAACGAAGTAAAAAATTGTTTTCGTGTATGCATTTTGAGATGAATTTTGAGTTATTTAGTAACTTGTGTTTGTCTGGGAAGGTTTTTTTTTATTTATTGCTGTAGGTTGATGCTGTTTTCCTTATTTTCCATGATATTCTTATGTGATTTTTTTAAATTTCCCATATAAGTTGAGAAATCATTGTGCTGTTCGCGTATTTACTATTTGTAAAGGATATTTTGTGTGCGCAGTTTCTGTTTCCATGGTCCTTCAGTTACTCCTATATATATATATATATATATATATATATATATATAAACATAAAAATGTCTTAAAATAATTGTCAGACTTTGTCTATTTCATAATGTGTGACGTCGTTTGTTTACATTTGGATACGCTTTGAGCAGATATGATTGTACGTGAGAGATTCATAGAAGATTGCAGTTTAAAACAGTAAAATCGACCTTGCTAATCGAACGATCCTCCGTGGCTCGATCGGTTAAGACACGTCAGGCTAAATGACGCTTCCTCATAGGTTCGATTCCTGTCGGAGGACGAATATTTTCTATGAAAATTTCTCGGACATTCAGACCTGTAATGTTATTAATACTGTTTATTATAAATGGAGCATTTACTTAAATATTTGTATCTACAAAAAGAATGTATAAACATAAAAATGTCTTCACATGGACACATAGCACAGTGTTTAAAGGCGTTGGTTAGATCCAGTGACAGGAACCAAAGAGTGTGAGTTCAATACCCGGTTAAGGCAGTGGAGAACTTTCAGAGGGAAATTAACAGGAGATAACTGATAACTGACATCCATCAAACATGGCACGTGGAACTAGAACAGTCTACCCCAGTGAGCGAAATAAAGGGTTCGGTTCGACATTCCAACCACCTGAAGAAGGCCGGGGCGTACAACGGCCGAAACGTTGTGATAGATATGGCGACAAAGATGAGGACAATAGTCCGACTAATGTAAATAATGTAAAAATGTCTTATATATATATATATATATATATCGTTATCTGCTGATTTTACATTCTTTTAAAAGCGATTACCGTTTAAGGGACTTTCGTTCTTTCCTCTGTAGGTTTGACTTGTGAGGGTGATTTGTTGGTTGTTTTTCTGTTGTGTTTTTTTTTATTATTTGTGTCATGTTCTCGATGCAACTGTAAATGAATTTTACTGTAATCCATTTTTTAATTCTTGGAGAAAAAATTCTATTTACTGGCCAATGGGGGACGAAATTTCTTCAAGCCCTTGTGAAAACTAGAAATGAACCCGGTATGATGCTCCTTTGATCAATAAACGGACGGCTATTTAGAGGATATAAATCAGAAAGAAGAAACCGTTGAGAAAACAATTAACGGCAAGAAAGAAGAAGGCATTAGCGCCCACAAAAATAGTATTACCATTTCTTCGATCACCCCCACCCCTACCCCCACCATCACCCCGCGTTGATTTATAACCCCCTTCCAGCCGAAGGCTGTAATAAATCAACGCTGGGGAAGAAAGAGCAGACGGGTTCAAAGCAGATTCAAACCCCAGGACAGAACATTCCTTTCTGTACCTTCCTGAGAAGAATTTAGACCGAAAGAAGTTTAACTTTCCAGCAAAATACTTCAAAAAGCCGTCGAGATAACAACTTGTGAAAACACGAAAACCCCTTCGTGCTGAGACATCCTATTCTTGAGTATTCTGTTTTGAACGGAGGTGGGTGCATTTTGTATTTTCTGCCTTGTGAAATTTTTTGCCTTTTTGTTTTTTCCTTTTTTTCCATTTTTAAAGGGTGTAATCTTTTTTGTTTTTGAATCCGCGTCTTTTTCCAAAAATTGTAACACATTTTTCCTTGTATCTGACGGTAATCCCTTTTTTTTTTTTTTTTTTTTTTTTGTAACCTCAAAAATTGTTATCCTGTCGTAATAGGTACAAAAAAGGACATTTTTGTGCAAACTTGTATCTGTACATTTTCTTTTGCAATATTATATAATAAATGTGTTTTTTCTTTTTAAACTTTTACGTAGTGGTCGTCATGTTTTGTAATTTCGCACCTATTATATGACTTGCTGTTTCTACTAAGTTTTGTGTCTGGCACAAGAACATCGATTTGGTAGAAACATAAAAAAATTATAGATGGCCCTGTCTGACATGTGTTCTGTGATAGAAGAGTAGAAATCTTTTATATCTAGTTGTAGAAATTCGAAGTTATGCTTGTTTTTAGTCTATAGTTGTTTTTGTGTTTTCCACTAATTTACAATTAACTCCTTCCTTGGTTCTGAGTTAATTCTTTCTAGCATTATTTTATTCATTTTACCTAATTCCCATTTGGTTCGGCTTATGAGTCTGCATGTTGGGTTTGTTCTGAAGTTTTCTTTGTGGTATCTAAGTGTAATAAATGCTTGTGGTTTAGCAATGCAATTTACTCGGTCGTCTAGGTCTAATGTTTGCACGATTTTTTAAGCTTCTGTAGTTTTTTTTGTTTGTTTGTTTTATTGGTACTTTTCTATATGTTTTAGTTATTTTGTTCTTCAGTAGTTAATGGGGGGGTAGTTAATTTCTAATTTTGTCCGCTGCATTAAATACGTTAAGTGAATTATTTTAGTTATATCTCTTTTTTATTTTTTTGGAAAGCATTCAATAGTTGATGAAATTTTGTTTCTTATTAAGTTAGTTAACTCTATTTCAAAGTTGTTTAGTTCCTTGTGCTGCTGGGGACTTTTTTTTTTAAGCCGTATTTTTCCTTGGGTGTGGTATTTGTATTAAGTTCTTGTTTTTTTGGCCAACCGACAGAATCCAGATCTTCTCTTATAATTTTTACTTTGCAATCCTGCCCAATGATTTGTTGGCAGATGGCGGGTGGAGTTAATTCAAACTTATCCTTCTTCTAGATTAGTTACCCTTCCAAACATCGTATATTCATTTCCTCTGTCCTACTATTTAAACCATAGGAACATTATTGTGTTCCGAACGCAACAGACTTGAACTCGCCTTGACGTTTCCATTTGTCACGGCACACTACAACCAGCAGCACCACTACCCTTTCTCATTATATATTATAAAGAGAAAGAGAACGTTTCCTGAATTATACAATGTATGTATATATAAAGGAGATATGCAACTCGTTTATAAGCAACTGTACACAAATTTGACTAAGACTTGCCATTACTGACGTCAGTGTGGCTCAAGCAACTCAAAAAAAAAAAAAGAAAGAAGAATCTAAAATGAAACATAAAATAGTTACTAAATACATTATTTTATAATGTATTCAAGAATTCTAGTAATTCTACGAGTTTAATTATATTGTACGCGCTTACATAGCATATATCAGTTTATATATATATTTGTATATATATATATATATATATATGACCATTTTCACCTACGAATTTTAATTTTAAAATTCGCAGGAATTTTCAAACTGTTTATGGTATCACTTTTTAGTGGGATATTGGTTAGTTGGAGAAAGAAAGAGAGAGAGTGCGTTAGAGGGGACATAGCGGGAGATATGTCAGAAGAAGGCACCGTTACTGGAATTATATTGTGGAGGTAGAAGAGCCTGGGTTAGGAAGGGATAACCGATGAGCTGACCTACATCATAATGGTCACACGGCCAAAGTTTGATACAACGGAAATCCTCGAAAATTAACGAAAACGTGAAAAATCATCAAGAGGTAACTTTAGTAAGATGAAAGAGAGATAATTCGGAATTATTGGTGTGTTAAACTCGTCCATATATTAGAGCTTAAAGTTTGGGGGAGTGTTTTCAAAGATTTGGAGGGAATATGCGTGCCCATGCGTTCGTCCACGTTAAGAATATCTCTACTCGCATAGCTATCTATACTTACATACACTTAGATCTTTATATTCATGCATATACATACATATGCTAGCTGTCATATATCTACAAATACCCTATGTTAGGATGAAACATTTTCTAAGGATAATAAGAGGAGTTTAGTAAAGTTAGAAAAACCCGGGACGGAATTATAAGACAAAAAAGAAAACGGATTAAAATTATTGTTAGATACGAATGTATAATAACTAATTATTTCCCTAGATATATATTCCTTGTTGACTTCTTCAACCCGTAATCTAATATCTATCGGTAAGTGACCCTTTAAAAACTACCTATTAAATTCATATATTAACGTATGTACCATATGTTAAATATTAGAAAGCCTTATGATGGTAGTAAAATTTGATTACTTAAGATTGGATATGCTGAATAGTATATAATAATTATATATATAGGATATAAGGCTGAAATATACATATATATATGTGTGTGTATGTGTGTGTCCACACGCATACCTACACCTATAATCATATACATGCATACATACACCCATATATACCTCAGCACGCACATATATCCACATATGCATCCAAATTTAAAGACATTCACCTGGGAATCTCTGCTCCTCCCCAGTGAACTCAAATGAACTATTATCCTTAACAAGAAAATGAACTGATCAATTAACTGTCACACCGCACATCTAATTTCTCCTCCCCTCTTTTTATACCCTTAACAATTTCCCATCTGCTTCCGTCCATATACATATCCCTCCTCCATCACTAAGTCACTAATAATTCTTGATGACTATCAATAATATTCCCACAAAATTTTCAACTCTTTACATCGGTTGTCCTAAAATTGTTTATAGACCGTTTCTATTTCTTTTTCTCATCTTTAAGTTTATCTATTGAATTATCCTCGATTATCCAGTTCATATAGGCATTAAATCTCCACCAAATGGGTTAAGATACAATAATAAGTGATTAGATAATCTTTGGAATAATTAAATATCATATTTCGAAAGATTAAATGAGTTCTTAAATCCATCAAAAAATGTATTAGCTCCAGCTCCCTAAACTAAAAATTTCACAATAAATTTTCCTCTTTCTCAGTAATAATTAAATTTATCATTTTGAGCTTGTGTTACTTGTAATCAAAAATACATCAACTATTGTGCTTTAAGTTGGCTAAGGTTTCTTCTCTGGTGTCAATTTGAAACCATTAAGATCTTTATAGTAAAATTATATATATCATCACACTAATATTATTCTGCTTGTAACAACAGTCTTCGTTAGTGACTTAGTGACATGTCTGTTGATTACGCCTTGGCTAACTTTTCACCTTCCTCTTACTAACAATTTCAGCTGGATGTCTTCGATTTCTCCTTTTTCTTTCTTCATGGTAAGAAAGACTCGATAAAATTATTTTAAGTAAAAAAAAAAAAGTACATACTGTATGAAAAAAATACTTTTAAATGGTTTGAATTTCGTGGTTTTCTTTTTTGAATAAATATTCAACCAACGAGAGGTCTCGGCTTGGGAAAACCAGAGAAACAGAGAAAGAAATTCTCGAGCCTATGTTAGAAATAAATATTCAACCAGTGAGAAGCATCGCTTTTGGGAAATTAGAAAAAAAGAAAAGAAATTAATGAGCTTGTGCGAGAAAATAAACTGGCATATAAACATATACCAAGGTCTGACAACAGACAGTAAAAAAAGGAGAGACTTGGACATAAAAAGATGCAAATGTAATTCAACTTAACAGTTGGCCTTTCAGAACATTAATGACAAATTTATTTCTACGATTCAACTTACAAAGAAAAAATTCTACTACACAAGAAGAACTCTAACCAAATGACTGCTGTAATATAAAAAAATAAATAAATTCGGTTCGTCCATCAAAAAAAAAACGCTCCTTGGTAAAATTATACGCCATCTTGCTACCAACTTACTACTTCTCAACCTGAATAAGTAGATATTTTCAACATTGACGATTTTCAGCTATCACCTTTCAAATACTAATCTCACACCACTTCAATTAACAACGAACTTTATATTTTTGGTCATTATTTGTTCTTTGGAATTTTCACTAAAACATTAAACTTACAAAAAGATAATTATATTAATGTTGTGTTGTTTATATTCTTATCAACAATCAATTATATTATAATCAGTAATAAGAGATTAACAAAGGCAGTGGTATATTCATTAGAATTTAGATTAATAGCCATCTATTATGGCCTATGAATAGCTATGAGCAAGGTCCAACTTCAGTAAGGTATATCAATCATTATTGTGAGACTAGCCGAAGCTGGAGCCGGAAATTTCAAAATATTGGAGGTAGAGCAAGTAAATATCAAAACGTTGGCGCCGGAGCCAGAGTTGAAGCTGAAGATTTAGATGTTATCTCCACAACCCTGCTTTTGAGCAGCGATGCCAGGTTCCCACAAACATATTTCCCTAGGCAAGCTATCAAAATTTCTTTTTCAACATAAAATTTCCCTTTCTTATTTGGGGTTGTAATACAACTTTTACAAGTTTAATAATGACGATGCCTGCATATTTTAACTGCTTGTAGTATCTTTACTAATTTTGATTATGTATACTGATCTTCGATGCAGATAATTAGCATGAGTTTCAATAACAACAATGCATATATAAGCCTAGTTCTTTGTGTTTGCTAATATTTATTTATCATTTTACTAATATTTCTTTCTTTTTCAGGATAAAATCATTTGTCTATTAATTTTAACCCAATATTTGTTTAAAAAATTAAAACCAGCTTTAAAAGAAGAAAATAAGACCTTCAATGATGAATGAGAATTGCAATATTTTTTAGTGTTTAACAGCGGTAGAATGTTTGCTTGCTTTGTGAAACTGAAATGTCAACAGTTCAAAAATACAATGCACATCAACATCATGCTGTTCATAAAGACAATAAATGTGCTAAATTGGAGGGTGAAGCTCGAAGGATTTCACTGCAGAAACTAAAGCATGGAAAGCAAAAGCAGCGACAATTATTCCATTCTGTATTAAATTCAGGAAATGTTGCAACAGAAGCAAGCTATAAAGTTGCATATTTGCTTGGAAGAAAACCATTCAGCGATGCAGAGCAAAATAAAGGAACGCATTGTTGAAGTCGTAAAATGTTTAGATTCAGATAAAGTTAAATATAAAAATATGCCTATTTCAAGAAGAACTATTAAATATCGACAGCATGAATTGGTCTGTAATGAAACAGAGCAGCTCTAAAATATAATAAAAAGACAATGTATATTTCTCCTTAGCTTTGAATGAATTAACAGATTCCACTGATTTGGTACAATTATTTTATTCGTGCAATAACTGATGATTTTCAATTATTTGAAAATTACTTACTTTAAGTACCCTTAAAGGAAAGACACGAAGAATAGATATTTTTAATAACTTCAATGAGAAATGTCATAAGATTAGGCTGAATCTTACTAAATTAGTGTGTGTACTCTTGGTGCTCCAGCTATGATGGCTTAAAATGAAGGATTCATTGCACATCTAAACAGAGAAACCGCAGCTCTAAATGCACTGATTTCTATTCATTGCATTCTGCACCAGTAACATTTCCGTGCAAAATCTGCTATTTTAAATAGCACCTTAAAAAAGATTATAAGTATTGCGAAGCATGTTGATGACAGATGACGAGGTAATTAGCGTAGATTTGTCCTATCACTCAAAAATAGGTTGGTTTTCGCAAGGACACGTATTGGTCAAAATTTTGTCTTTACGAGAGCAAATATTTGACTTTTCCAAAGAAAACAATAAGTTTTGTGAATTATCAGATACAAAATTTCACAGAGTTGCTGCATTTGTGTGTGATGTAATGACAAAATAACATGAGTTAAATATTTCATTACAAGCCAGAAATAAATCAATATATGATATGTGGCAAATGGGTAAAATCTTTGATTAAGAGGATTTAGTTATCTGGTAGTTGTAAGCTGAATCCCTAGCTCGAGTAATGAGAATAAATCATATATATTAGTTCAGTGGAAGACATAGGCAAACAACATCACAAGGATGAATTAACTCTTCTGGCATGAACGCGGTAATAAGAACAAAATCTTCTACCGCCGTAGATTGAATATAAATTTTATAGAAAACTGATTTCAGTCGAATAGAATTCTTTCTTTAGCCAGTAATAACAATGTAAAATAGATAGATCTGATAATTATTCGGAATGCTAACCATCACCGTTGTTTTAATCTTCTTAAAAGCTGTTGTCAAAAGTACTTTATTTTCCGTTGTAATCTTTTAGAGGGGAAAATGCTAAATTCAAAGTTCCTCGACCACAAGGAGATTTATGAAACATCGAAAAATCTTCCTTAGTATTATTTTATGTCAGACTTACCTGGGGCAAAAAAAATAACGTAGCTTCTTTTTTTACGTTCATAATAATTTACATCACTCTACGCAGGTTGTTGTGTTGACTGACACGTCCAACGTCGGCCAGTAAACCACACATTAGTCATGATGTCACTGACAAATGAATTCTTCAAGTATATACGTATAAAGAAATTACACACACCTTTAGATGTAGATAAATAGATAGATAATCAACATATAGATAGATAGATAGATAGATAGATAGATAGATAGATAGATAGATAGATTTTTTTTTTTCATACTTATTACGTATGATGAATCATTCAACAATGTATTCCTCTTCAATGTTTACGACCTCCTGCTAACGATCCACTAACTGTTCAATGTTCAACGATATAAATCATTTGCTTTTTATTCGAAAAAAATGCATTAAGCCACGTTTTGAGCTCCATACTGTTGTTGAACAAAACACCCCTTAAACTCTTAGAAAGCGAATGACAAAGGTGGTAAATCAGGAGAATACGGTGTGTGTGACAGAACTTCCCGAGCTCTTTAATTGCATGTTTGGTCATGTTAGCGACGTGGGGATGAGAATTGTCATGTTGAAAAATCACACGGCATCACTGGTCAGGTCTTTTCTACGGAATTGCCTCTTCATTTATTCAACATATAGCTTAGCACTGACCGTTTTGTTATTTGGAATCATTTAGCCCTTGCCAAATCATTCATTTGCGTAAATGCAGCTCTCGTTTGGTTTGGGTGTTTCCGTCGGGACTCCATCCATTGTTTTCTCTGCTTCATTTTTCGTCCCCGGTGATAAATATGATAAAGAAACATTTATTTTTATCTACGAATAGTCTAGTGGCAATGGAGGAGTCAATGCGTACGGTACCCATGCGCCGTGTTTCTGGACTTTACCCACCTTGAGTGAAGTTGACGATCGACAGTAACATGAAAGAGCTTGCCATCTTCTAAACCAATTCCCTAGAGGTCTGCCGCGGTTCTTCTTTAATCAGTGCGTGCAATTGATTCTCATCAAATTGAAAAAGTCGACCAGAACGTGGAGAGTCTGTGAGTTCGAACTTCCCTTCCTTGAGACTGGAAAATTATTTCTATGCCATTCTGTTGGTAATGAATGCACAAATGTCTCGAGCACCTTTGACAGCTTTATGAACATGATTAAAAGCAAAGAGAAGAAGATATCGAGCATATTTTTTTCTTGTCGACTAGGCATTCCATCAAGAAGAGGTGTCTAATCTAAAATAAGATTTCCATAACGTTAGACAACAGTTTCACAGGATAACCAGTATTACTAAGAAAAATACGACGAAAGATTATTTTTCATGATCATTCGCAGAGCCTCAGAAAAAGGAACGAATACATAACAACTTAATACATAATGAACAGACTTAGCTAGCTAGCTAGATAGATAGATAGATATGAATAGACTAAGATAGATAGATAGATAGATAGATAGATAGATAGATAGATAGATAGATAGATAGATATGAACAGACTAAGATAGATAGATAGAATTTTTGACGTTAGAAAAAAATCGATACAAATAATCTGCTGCGTCCCATTTCTTAATTTCCATGAAACAATATTTCGTCAAGAACTCTCCTTTTACTGTCTGTGTCAGATTGACTGTAACAAATTAACAGCAATAGTGGAATTTCTTATAAGCAAAATATTTGCATGCTCCGACTTCTTAATTCTTTTCATTCTCCAACTTCTCTCTCTCTCTCTCTCTCTCTCTCTCTCCACTTCTAAGAATTGTCTTCTTTTGAACTCCACCATATACATATGATCAAAAGGTATTTGATTCTTAGTAGTAGCTTATAATGTAATTTTATACATATTTTTATGCCATATTCTTCAGATCATCAGATTTCGATACGTTGTTATTTGTGAATTGCTATGACATCTTTGGAATGACAGAGGAGTTGTTTTGACGTGATTTGAAATTCATAGTAATCCTGCCGCACAAAACTAGAGAGCCCATTCTGCCCTGTTATTTCACCCATAGCTGATTGAGAGACAGAAGTGATGGATGCCCTTTCCAAAGATATTAGTGCGGAATTTAACGCAGACTGGAATCTGAACTCAGCTCATCAGCTCCACTTTCGGCGCCGATACACTACCTGCACATCAATTTTACAGACTGATATTGTGAAAACAATAAAAAAAAAATCATTCACTCTTATTCCCAAAATAAACCAGAAATGTTTTGATCTAACGTTTCACTACTTCCGAAAATCTTGCACAAGACATTCATCGTCAAAATATATATATACATATATATATATACATAAATACATACACACACACACAGGGCGCGATGAGTAAATTGTCGTCATTTCATATTTTTAATTTCGTGCATGCGTGTTGTTCGTTTTTGATTTTGTTGACTGTACAGTATAGTAAGGTCAGTTGCTCACCATCTGTGAGAAAAAGAACACCCTGACGCAATTCACTCCGCCAGATATTTGGAAACGGTATTCTATACTGCTTGATATGCGCATCGGAAGCTCCAATTACGGATATTTCAGAGTACAGATGTCAATCTGTAGACAGTGCAGAAGATTCGGAAAAATTTGAATGAGTCTAATGGTGATTACGAAGGTACGGCAGTTCGGAAAACTCACTCTGATCGTTCTGATAAGAAAAGAACTCCCGAATTTGTGGGTAAGGGCCACAGTGTCAACACGGAACTCTACATTAAGTGCCTTGAGGAAGTAGTCAAGAGGTTGGATGCTGGGAGACCCTATGTCTGGCAACATGACTCTGCACATGCCACACAATTAGGAGAACCCAGTCACATGGCTGTCAGACAATTTCTGCGACCACATCACCCCTTACATCTGGCCACCTAACTCCCCAGACTGCACCCCCCCCCCCTGATTATTATGTGTGGGGGCAGTTGATCGAGTGACCAACAAAATTACTTGTAACACCAAGACAAGGATTATGGCAACATTTACCAACTTAAACACGGAGACGAGTTGCAGGGGATTCCGAAATTGTCTGGAGGCCGTGGTTGAAGCCAATGGCGATTATATTGAATAAATTTACTCTTTAGTATTTCAAGATATTTTTGTGTAATTTTGGTAAATATATCTGTTAAAATGAGATGCCAGTGTTATTTTCCATTTTGCGTAATTTAGACGCTAATTTATCCATCGTACACTGTATATATGTACTGCTGGCCCAAATCTTAAGGCCAATGACAATAAAGAAAAAATATACCTTTTGTGTTGTTATTTACTTGAATAAAGCTTCAAAAAATGAAAATAAGAAAAGGAAAAATAAAAATTAAAAACTTTTTTAGCATTTAATACGAAATTTGAATACTGGGAAATTAGGCTAAATACTAGTTTAAGACCATACCTAAAAGAAATCCTACACAGAGTAGGAAATTCAACAAGACATCTCAGTAGTGATTTGTCCGGCCGTCATTGTAAATAACTTCAAAGTTTCCTTTGGCGTCTTCAGAAGGCTGGATGGAATGTTTTTCAAGTGGTGAAGATGGCTTCATAAAGATGGAAAATTGCTTCACTGTTTGGAATTGGCGTTCATTTCTATAAACTTCCCTTGCTATCTACCCAAACATTTTCAATGGGGTTCATGTCATACAAAAGAATCACGTTTTTCACCATGAAAAAGTCCTTTGTCCTGCGGGCAGTATGGATTGCAGCGTTGTCCTGCTGAAAGACCCAATCATTTTCACACAAGCGAGGGCCTTCAGTAAATAAGGATGCTCTCTCCAACATGCCACGGTTTGATGCACCCCGCCACCTGTATAACCTGAAGCTCAATTGTTCCTTGATCATAACGGAGCTTCCTCCACCGTATCGTGTAGAAATATCCTTATCGTGCCAGTAAAGTTTGAAGTTACATTCCAAGTTAATTTTTTTCTCATCAGAGAGCAAAACCTTCTCCCACTTAGAAAAGTCCCGTTTGCTGCTTCTCAGCAAAGTTTAACCTGGATGTTTTGTGGTGTAGAAGAAAGCATTGTCGTTTACCATTTTTAAAGCCTTTCTCTCGGGGATGCCGTCCTATTGGTCTTGAGCTGCATTCTAGATCCGAAAGGGTCTTAATCTGATTCGATAGCTGCCTGATGTCTTGCCGGACAACCCGTCGAATCTCACTGCTCAAAACCTGACGAAATTTTCTTGGGCCGACCACTTGAAATTTTCGTACCGTATCCTTTTAAGAAATTTGCAATAGCAGTTTTACTACGCCCAATCTCACTAGCGATGGCACGTTAAACGAGATCTTGATTTTGCAGCTCGACGATTCTGCTACGTTCAAATTCTGTCAACAGCTTAGCCTTTTCCATGATTTTACCTAATGTAACGCAGAAGATACCAGAGATGTAAATGTCTTCATTTACTTAAAGAAATTGACTTGCTATCCACTTAGCCCCCAGGACATGTTATGATGACACATTGTTAAAAGGTTGATTTGATTTGTTGATATTAATAAAAACAACCAAAAAATTCAATCCTTTTATTAGAAGTGAACGAAAACGGGAAACGCAAAAAGTGTTGGATATAGGCTACCTATTCAGTTCATTTAATTTAAAAATATTCAAATAGATCAGAAAAACATAAATGACTGCGGTCAGCGGTAAATGTTCAAAGTGGGCGTGGAAAATGTCCAATTTAGACTGACATCCATTGGATTTAGAGTCACGTGCGATGACTCACACACGCAAACGTACAAGCAAATATCCAGACGCCGACGTGCGTGTAAAAACACCCATATTTACAATGTTCACGCACTGAAATACCCATACGTCCTCACATTTACATTGTAAATATACGTATATATACAGTGCACACACATGCACGCAAACGAACGACATAAACATTTTTTGTGGCAGGATGAAATTGTCGAAATAAAAATGGCAGATACAAATTTACGTTCGTTGACAACAAAGAACATACATTCTTTGTAAACTGCAAAATTGAGGGCGGTGATATTTCAGACAATTTGAGGTACTTATTTTTATTATTACGTCGTCATTGCCCTGCGGTTGGCGCTGTCTTTTCAAAACAAAGCCGACGATAAAGTTGATTGGTGGGGTCTGTGAATTACGTAGCAATTGGTGATTGATCAATTTCAGAATTATTGCAGTAAACGGTATAAATACAAGGCAACCTTAACAAAAGAGGATTAAATAAGATTAAAGTTAACAAAGTCAAATTTGTCGTCAAGAAAAAAAAACAGATTCAACAAGGATTTTATCCAAAAGACCAGACGTCAACTGAACAGACGGAATCAAAGAAAATTATTTAGAAAATTGATTACATATAAATAAGTCGGAATCATCAGTTAAAAAAGAACATTTGGGATATGTTCATGTATATTTCGAATTACTTACCTGTTTTTAGAGATATATAATTGAAAACAAATTATATATTTTATACTCCCTAAATCAGTCAGTGAAGAAAACACAAATTCCAGGTAAGTTTCATTTTTAATGATATTTTTAACATCTTAAGATTTTTTGATGTAAAAATTATGTTTTTAATCCTGTTTAGAAGCTTCGAAATTTTGGATAAAAATCTTGTTTTTCTGACGTCAAAAGGTAAATTAGTCTGGAAAATTTGAGCAGTGCAAAAAGCAGTGAAAACGCATTGATTTGGAAATTCTTGCAAAAATCAAATAAATGTCAGATTTTAATTAAACTTTCAGAACTTATTTAAAAATAAATTAAATTCTTTTTTAAATCTTTCTTTTTACATCTTTTACCCTCCTTCACTTATTTAATTTTATGAAATTTCGAGAAATTTTTTTTTTTGTGTGGTGCTTAAATGTTTATATTTAGTTATATAGACAAGTTCTCCGAGAATTTAAATCATCATTTGTTTTTGGTCAAACAGGACCCCCAGTTAGAGAAAATCTGCTCTGACATTATTTAATTAGAAAAGGTTTTAATTACTTTCATGATAGATATTATAGACACTATTTGCCTTACAACAAATTTTTCGATAAATAATTCATTTTCACAAGAATTGTTTTCATTTTTTTTAAGTTTTAATTAGCATAATTTATAAACTTTTAAATCTTTTAAAATTCTTTATTAATTTGTATCGGTCAAGTGATATTGTTATTAAACAAAAATTGTATTTACTAATTCTAAATGGAAAAGCTTATTACAATTCAGCGATGCCCAGTATTTTAAAAATATTTTTTAATTTTTTTGTTTGTGTATAAACGTGCCGATTTTTATAAAAAATACGGACGTCTATACATGGCATTATCAGAAAATAAGAGTATTAACTATAATAAATTTAAAATTTATTAATAATTTTCTAACATTTTCTCAACAAGTGCTTTCATAAGTTAGGCTATAAAGCCAAAGTACCTAAATTTAGTAAAATTTTACAATACTGTAAATAACTTAAATTTTAAAGATTAGTGGGTAGTTAAAAAGCTTATGTAAAAATCGGTGTTTATATTGTATTTGTCATGTAGTTTTACTACAAGTATTTCACCCTTACCTAAATCTCGCAATCGTCATGTTATCGATAAATAAGTGAACGTATACAAACATTCACCTCCATTTTAAAAAAATGCTTGTCTGCGATATTTTAAACTAAAAGTAAATAATATTTGTTTTAATTCGGATTAATTAAACTTTAAATCAGTTAATCTTCCCCAATTAAAGTTTCAAAACAATACATTTTATTTTTTGAAAGTTTTTTAATAAAGAGAATTATGCTGTGTTGAAAGATTTGTCAATAAAACCGATTTTAGCGATTTCAAAAAATAATTCCAATCAATTTCGGTTTGAAATACAGCAAAGTAAATTTCTTATTGGAAATATTAAATTTAATACATTAGCTTGCAATTAAAACTAAAATAACAGCTTCAGGAAAGATTTTTCATTTTTAAAATGCATTTAGGCGAACACTTATTTTTGGAGGTAGTTACCAAAATGAGATATTATGTTTCAAGTAGTTTTGATCATCGTTAGTTGTTTTCAAGTAAAGGAAGTAAAAAGTAGATAAATAACGAATATAACATTTGTATAGCGTTTATGGTTCATAGTTTGAAACGTGCGTAGCAAAAATGACCTTACAGTTCAAAGGCATTTTAACATATGCGCGCCTAGACCGAAACAAATTTTATTGTGAGTTGCTTTCATTTCTTTAAAGAGCCTCCAAGATTTAGCAGAGTACTGTTAAATTGAAGACCATAATCTGATCGAAATTAGAAGTATGTATGTGGGGGGGCACTATTCAGAGAATGCACAGATACAAAAAAAGTTTTTTTTTGCAGATGATATTGTGTTGATATTAGACACAAAAAGAAAATTTCAGGAACTCCTTAGATAAGGTAGTAAAGGAAAGTGAGAAGAAATGACTGTCAATTGTAAGAAGACAGAATTTATGATTATCAGCAAGAGAAACAGTGCAAGATGCGACTTACGCATTAGAGAAAAGCCAAAATGAATCAAGTAAAGAATTTTAAATATCTAAAAATGTTTTATCAGTTGACCGAAAATGTGACACCGAAATCCGAAGTGGCACTGGAACAGCAAAAGATGCCTTCCAAAAGCTAAGAAAAAAATATTAAGAAACGGGAAGGAAAATTTTACAAGAAACAAAGAAAAGAGTGCTCGACTGTTATGTAATATCAGTCTTTCTATATGACAATGAAAGTTGAAGACTTGAAGCAAAAGAAATGTGGTTCTACCGAAGGATGCTGAGAATACCATGAACAGAAAATATGAGCAATGAAGAAATTTTAAGGAAAATGGTAACAAACAAAAAAATCTTTCACTTATAAAGGAGGCAGTTCAATTTTTTAGGATATATCATTATGAAGAAAGAAGGTTTGAAAATCTTACTCTTGCATATTGAAGGCAAGAGTAGAAAAAAGCGAGTAACCTACCCATGATCTTGGGAAAGTGGATGACAGACCAGGGAGTGAAAGACAGACATGGTTAAGTTCTGAAGAGTCATAATCACCCATGTTCTGAAGGAACACGGCACACAGAAGAATATGATACGAAGAGTGATGAAATGTTCTTGTCTAGATCAAAAAGAATAACATAAAACAACGAAACGTAAATTCTATTCCACACATTCACTTCGCAGTTCAACTCACTTGGCGTATCGTTTGTCAAGTTTCTTCCACATTTCCAAAAAAAATATGTTCATTGAAACACTGATTTCGGGGAGTGGGTCGAGCTGGAAACTTTTCATTAACATTTCGTCTATATGTTTACGATATTACGATATATACATGGCCAGTCAGACGAAGATGAGGAAATAGGTGCGAGCGTTATAGAGCCGGAATATGTATGACTTACCGACGGACTTTACGTGAACAAAGTAATACATTTTATGGTTGAACTGCTTTTAATATTTATTACTCCTTTGCCGAAAGTCTGACGAAATCTACTCAAGATATTTCATCACTTCGGATAATCCACATACTGGAATGTATGTTCCATTTATACAGAATTGTTGGACTTTTCAAGGATCACCCATAACGCCGTGTGCGTATCCTATATCTCCGTGTGCATATCATATGTTTCTATATGCGTATCCTGTGTCTCCGTGTGCGTATTCACACGTTAAATACTATCCTTGAGCTGCACTAGCTATATCTACAAGTCGAGAAAACAATGTCCCAAATCATTAACGACATCCTGGTTTTTCGACCCACCCTAATGACAGATCCCACTTTTTGTCTAATGCACCAGCTGTAATAAACGATTGCTATTTTTATACTATTGTTTGCTTAATACCAGTCCCAAGAGCCACTCAAGGCAGAGACTTACTGATTGTAAGAGCGTAAATGGAGGAAGTAAGGGGTGCATTTTATGAGGATATTTAGTATAGATAACAGTCGACCCAAGACATGAAGAGGTTAAGACCGTAATGATCGTGGAAGCATCTTTTCGAGAGTCTGTTCCAAGAAGCTGCCTGAGTGGAACTTCTTCATTACCATTGGAACATGAAGGAGATGAAGATGAATCGACCCTGTGTATTGTTTTAATCCTATTTTTCGTCATTTCCTGCCTTGGTCTTCAACGCTAGATGACCTAACCAGAATTTACGAAATTTAATGACCGCTACTTTCAAAAGATACATTATTAATACGCAATATACTTGATATTATACGCATCATCATACGGCATTTGACATAACTATATAATTCACATGACTATATAATTCACGTGACTATATAATTCCCATGTCGTTACTTGAAAGTAGTTTTAAGTCATTTTCACTGTCTTCATATTTAGGATCTGATCTGGATCTTGTAAAAGTTAAAGCATGGCAGGAGTAATCAGATGCTTTTTGGAAGCCGACCATTTTTCCAGCGTCGTTAGCGAAGGATCCACTGGTGTGAGCTGGAATCCCAATAGACGTTCCAGTCAAGGGACCACATTAATGACTGGATAAAACTCAAGAGACTACAAGTTGTATTTCACCGACGTGAAGTTTCGATAAGAATCTTTGATTTGGTTTCAATGAAGATTATAAATTGGTTTCCCTGTTCTAACTGAGAAAACTACCATGAAAACAAAAGCGAGAAAAGCTATAAGTTAGTTACACTTACACTTACTCGACACCAATCAAAATCAATCTTCAAATATGGGTAAAATGTTCCCTAAAAGACACGTCCACTGCCCATAATGTACGTTAACAGAAGTAATTACTTACTTAAAGATCGCATGAAGAACCACGCCCGTATTGGGTTGATGGTGTGGGTTGTAATGTCAAAAATATGTTACTACACATTAGTCTTGACAAGACAAGCAACTTACAAGTTACAAACCACATATTCAGAACTACTACATGTAGAACCCAACCAAAACTAATTGTTTATGTATCCCAGCCTGTTCTTATCTATCTCTCACAATATGTTCATAGCAAATAATCCGTATATCTATCTCATCAGTGCGATCGGTTCATATTTATCTACTGACTGTTGGCCTATCTATCTATCTATCTATCTATCTATCTATCTATCTATCTATCTATCTATCTATCTCAGCATGTTCATAATCTATCTGAAACTGTTCAGATCTATCTAAAATTATGATTTTTAATGTAGGTTACATTTTCTCACTTAGAAGAGTTGCTATCAACATTTATAGCTGTTAATATATCCATATGCTTATAAAATTGACGATTTCTACATAATATATCTATCCCAACCTGTTTACATCTGTTTATTTTACCCTCTAAAAATGTCCCTTTATTGATCTGTTTTTTTTCTGAGTGGGATCGATATCAACAAAGATTATCATCTATTTTCAATATCTATTTTTTTAATTTAGTTTTCTTTTTTCCTACAACAAATCCAGCTGGTTAAATGATATTAAATCAGTCTCCTTCCTCAGAGATAGGGAGATCACATTCGAGATATAAATACAACGCATTTTTTGTTCATATACCTCTTTTTCAAACGAATACTTGCACTCAGTTTTCTAGTCCTAATAACACTTTTCTTAAATTCGTTGTCTATATTAGACACCAAAGAGGGTTCTGTTCGAAGAGAATATATTAATACTTTAGCTAAATATAGAAAAAAATACTTGAATGCTAATGAAAATAAATATTATTCTTTGAAAGTAATGATGAAAATAATTCTAAAACATTTCTCGCCCAATCAAATTATAATAAGAGGCGTTGCTTTTGTTTCTTGAAATTTAGTTCAGGAATATTATTTGGACTCGACTGCTCAGAATTACGAATGTCTTCCATTAAAAATAAGTTCAAAAATATTATTTAGTCTCGACTGCACACGAAGTTACGAATGTCTTTCACTAAAAAATCATAATTTGGTCAGATGTCTTCAAAAACAATTGAATTATTTTAATAAAGTTTACAGGAAGAATTATATATATATATATATATATATATATATATAGAGAGAGAGAGAGAGAGAGAGGGGGTAGCGATAGATAGATAGATAGATAGATAGATAGATAGATAGATAGATAGATAGATAGATAGATAGATATGATACTGTCACCATTCTGACCCTGTCCAGAAAGTGGATTTGATATCTGGGACTTTACACATTTGGCAAAAGTTATTTTTCCTCATTTCATTTCCATATTTATGTTCTTTTAATGTTTTTATCTTCTACCTGATTCCTATTAAGGAAGAAATCTTGGTTTATCTTTTATGTATCTTTAACGTCTGCTTGAAGGCTAAGTAAAAAAAATCTTTCGGCGCTAATGAAAACCAAGAATCTCACTGCATTGAAGGTTAACAAAACACAGTCTCAGCACGTGACACAAGTCTTCCAAAAATCTAAAATACTCACAGTAACTCTATCGCAATCTGTTTATATATGTTTTGTATATATCAAAGGTTTGTGATTGTTCTTACATGTTACTATTTTTCAAACTTAAATATATAAAAAGAACCTTTTTGATAAACACTGGAACTTAATACTAATAATTTGATGTTTTGTAGATTATTCTTCACGATGAAGTGCCAATCTGTGCGAATGATGGTCATAGTTGTTCTAGCGAGTTGGTTCCTCGCGATGTTAACGTCGGCCCAGTCAATAAGAAATTGGGAAAGGAGCAGCCGAAATCGCAGACAAAGAGATTCTCTTCGAGCAAGTTCTGGTATCACTAGACTCAGTATAGGCAGACCATCATGGTTCTCAAGCAGAAACTCTGGAATTAATCGAAACGTTCATCCACGCACGAGACTTCGATCGGCGAGATTAATTGATCCAGATTTCACCTCTCTGTTTATTCCAGAAAAACAGATTTCAATTCCAAGTAATCCATCGAAAAATTCCATAAACTCCAACTCGAAAATTGACCTGACTGCTCTTGATAATAAAATAACACGCAGTTTAGTTAAGAATGATGCCCCAACTCTGAGAAA
Source organism: Acanthosepion pharaonis (assembly GCA_903632075.3). Lineage (NCBI taxonomy): Eukaryota > Metazoa > Mollusca > Cephalopoda > Sepiida > Sepiidae > Acanthosepion > Acanthosepion pharaonis. The sequence continues at coordinate 256,878 of CAHIKZ030002031.1, read as the reverse complement.
AGGAGAGACGCAAGCTGGATCGCAAATGCCAGGCACACCCGAAACTCAAACAACCCCTGATAGTATTCCAATAATATCTACAACGGAAAATGTGTTAACGCAAACCGTTATGGAATCGGCATCAAATACACAAACATCGTCCATTGGGAGTGGTTCTCTTCAAAATGACTTGACTACAAATCAAAATACTGCATTTACAGACGTCATAATTCAAGAACATCCACAAAATGCCACTGATAAAACCGAAAGCACCTCCCAAATGTTATTATCTGATAAACAGCTTACTATGATAAACCGAACACAACCATTTAATGAACAGTTAAATCTATCTGTAAGTCAATCAACACCGTTGAGTGAACAACACTCGATCAAAAACCAATCGGAATCAAAAACTGAAAATTCAAATATAAGTTCAACGGTTGATCAGAAACTTGGATTATATCCGGATCAAATTGTCAAAGAGAATCAAACAAAAAGTCCCGCAGATCAATCCAACAAATCGTTACTTGATCAGTCAGATATGAGTTCAAATGTATCCCAGTTTCTTGTTGAACAATCTACACCACTGGACTTTGATGTCAATAAACTATCTACATCTCCTCTCCCATCTGATTTGCTACTTTCATCAAAACAGAACCAGTCGAAAACTATCGAATCACAGCAAACCCAAGTAACAGCTAATCAATCAGGAACAGGAAGTGGTTCACATGAAATATCCGACAAATCATTATCAACTCCGATGCCATTTGAATTAACCTCCAGCCAACTTCAAAATGATTCATTGCAAACCGATTTAAAACAACCACTTGAGACTTTGATGAAAGGAAATAGTCATCTTCTTACAAAAAAATCTGAAATGGGTAATGCCCATTTACTTAAAATAGAAGTACAAGGACCTGCGGATAAATTACCCAACAGCGTTATCCAAGTTCAAATTTTAAATAATAAAGACACAAAAAATGGTTTTTCACTGACCCAATCACAGAATATTACTCATCACCCGGTTCCATCTAATTTAACATTAGGAAAAAAGCAGGCATCAATGACCGATCATGAAACTTATGTGAATCAGTCAGATACAGTGAATAACGAGTCCACCACGAGGAAAACACAAAATGGCGAGGTCCCAGTTCCGGTTCTAGCAAAAGTTGGTCCATCACAGCCAGTACTAAGTCAAGGTAATACGTATCCTGCACAGCGTCAAATTCCAATCAATCAGACATTAACTGTTCAAAATCAAACACTTCAACCTTTAAATGATCAACAACTACAAGGACGTAATACAGACAAAACTCAAAGTGTTAATGATCAGTTATTTCAAAATGCCGTGCCTGCAACTAAACAATCAAATCCTATAATCGGAAAAACACCCTTAAAACAAAAGATAAACAAATTGACGCAGGAAGCAGTATTCACTTTTAACACTCAACCGAAAGAACTTTTAAATCAAATTAGCCAGCAAGCTCAGAGTTCTGTTCAATTAAAATTGAACCAGACGACGTCCTTTGGTAATGATCAAGCTACGAATCAAATTCTACTTGCAAATATCACAAAAGAAAAACCTCAATTCCCAACACGTAAAAACCCCGACTCAAGCAAGCATTATGCAAAAAATACCTTGCGAAATAAATTTTACGAAGGTGATTTATTTTATTTTATGAATTTATATAATTTTGAATATGTTTGGAGTTTAAATGGCATTTAATAATATTTTAAATTTGAACGGTTCATAAAGATTATTATTTTCATACGCAAAATATTACTAGGTACAGAGAAATCACAATTATTATTATTATTATTATTATTATTATTTCCTTTGATTTGTGTTATATACTCATTTCCTTCCGGGTCCCAACCATAGATCTAAGATCAGAAATGGCATCATAACATTTTCTATTGCATATTTGTGTAAGAAAAACAAAAACAAAACAACCTAAAAACAAACACATTTGACATAAATAAAGCCTTTCATAAATGAACTGTCCTTGTGACAACAATATTTTATATTTATTTAAGGCATGGGTTACCAGGGATGCCTTCAGTGAATCTATCAATATCTTTTCCAGTCAAACGCAGGGCTCCAACCACGCTGATGTCTTCATGTGCCATATTTTTTTTTTTAGATTTCCACACCAAGATCCTTGTTTTTTTCATTGTTTCTTGAAGATCTGTATAACAGTCTCTGCAAGGAACTGGCATGTCAATAAGAAAGCACATTCTGTTTTTGTGGTCTTTGATCACAATGTCTGGGCGATTAGTTTTGATTGTTCTAATATGATACTGTTCTCGTCCAATCAGCAGAGTTAAGCAACGTCAAGTCTGATCAGTACCTAGATGGGTGGTCGCTTGGGGAATACCAGGTGCTTTAAGCTAGGATATGTGCGTGGTATAATGGATAACGGCTCAGAATGAGAAACCGGAGAGCCGAGTTCAAATTTCAGTCAGGTTCTCTATATTTACTTATGTAAATAGCCTTGAGCGATCTCGAATCAAAAAGAGGCATGATCGCCCAAGGGTGTCATATCCGCCGCCCTACCAATATACATTGGGCGAGCGCGGTAGGATAACGGCCCATTCTGTCCTCGCACTCCCCCCCACTCCACGGAATCTGGAGAAGGACTACATCCAAAGGACCTTCACAAGCTGAGAAATAAAAATAGAACGTGATATTACTAACATTACATTAGCATAAACCGAAATGTTCTTCTTTATAAAATATTTCTAGTAACGAATTTCATCAACTTTATTCTCCTTAACCGTATGTAAAAGTTTTCTAAAGTTTCTTTTCTTTTTTTCTAGCGAGTAGAAAAAATAGAGAAATGTCATACAAAAATATTTGATTGGAAAATATCGAAAGTTTGATTGGAATCACTCAAACTTTCATAAAATAATGACAGCAGAAAAACAATGTAAAGCAAAAGGGATTTTTCTAAATTTACTTAAGCTTCATCATTTTCTAAATTGGGCGAAATTTTCAAAATCAGCATTCGAAATCCTTTTTTTTTCTGTTGCTTAAATTTTTGTGGGGAAGGTGTTTGCTTTTTGGCTTCTTTTTTTTTTTCTTTTTTTTGGGGGGGGGTCTTTTTTCACCTTAACTCAAAAACAGAACACTGATATTGGATAGAAATACTTAACTGCTGCAACGATCAATTCATTTACCTGCTGGATGGAACACACAGATCAAGGGTTCGATCTGAAATCTCGACAGAATTCTGATGATGTGTAAACTATAATAGGGGAATATTTTAATAGACTTATCGCGTTTTGCTTCCCAGTGCTACGAGATAATTGAATTCTATGTGCGCGTTCACGGCGTTATGTGTTAAATTGAATTTTTACCATTTCGGAAAATAAATTCTGTGTTAATTTTTCAAAACATAATTTTAGTTACGGTAAGTAATACGGAATAAGAGTTTGGTAATTTTGTTAATCATTGTGGTTAGATATTGCAATTGACGATATCAGTAAAAATGGTTGATGCGAATAAATTTATTTCTTACAGAATTGTGCCTAAACCGTGGACATTATGTAAACGGACTCAAATACGTGGCTCTTGCAGATAAATGTGATTCTTACGTGCGTTGCTTGCTCTTCAACGAAGAAGTCGTCGACTTCAAAGTCCTCAAATGTCCTTATGGATATTTTTGGGAAAATTCAGTGGCGGCTTGCAAAGAAGCTGAAAAAGTCTCCTGCCCGACAAGTAAGAATTCATACATTTTAAATGTAATTTTTAATGGTTTAAATAATGATGAATTTTCAAAATGAATTTGCTAAATTTAGATTGTTATATTCATTTGCTTTGTTTGTGTAGATAGATAGATAGATAGATAGATAGATAGATAGATAGATAGATAGATAGATAGATAGATAGATAGATGAGATAGATAGATAGATAATAGATAGATATGAACAGACTGAGATAGATAGATAGATAGATATGATACAGACTGAGATAGATAGATAGATAGATGAAGATAGATAGATGGATAGATAGATGAGATAGATAGATAGATAGATAGATAGATAGATAGATAGATATATGAATGAACAGACTGAACAGACTGAGATAGATGATATATGAACAGACTGAGATAGATAGATAGATAGATAGATAGATAGATAGATAGATAGATAGATACATGCGTCATTGTTAATGACTCATGTTATACACATCAGCAAGTAAGATTGTTGACAGAATTTTAGAATGTATTTTATTTAAACCCTGAATAAAATCGTCTCACTGAAAGTCGACTGTTGATTTGAATCTTCTAATCTGTTTCAATCAGACAAACAACCTTTTGAAATGTATATTCAAAGTGAATTATAAAAGTTGGCTTTAAACTCAGTTATTTGCATTTTTGTTTTTAATGCCAGATCACGACTTTCCACTGATTTTTCTCTGTTATCTGTTAATTGTCGTGCATTCTTACAAAAGATTATGGAACGGTTTCCCGTTGCTTTCTCCGCAGTTTAGAATGTAGAGTTTACCTTTACTAAGGCTGAGTATCACTCAAGGTTATCGAACCCGATCTCTATTCTATTGGCCTCATAACTGTGGGGGAGAAGAGACGAATTCATACATTTTCAAACGGTATTTATGTTCTTCATGTCTGATAAAAAGTAGAAATATAGAACACAAAAGTTAAACAACGTTTAATAACCGCTAAGTAACTGTGAAAATTTCCTTTTTTTTTTTTTTAATGATAGCCATTTAACAAGATGATCCTTATATTCTGCAGATCCGTGCCAAAATAAAGAGATCCATAATTATGCCGAACCAGGAAACTGCCGTGCATACTGGACTTGTCGGCGGAAAAAGTCATCTCCGAAATGTTGTCCTGACGGGATGTCCTTCCACCCCGTCAACGGATGCCAGAAGAACACTAATTGCACTGACGCGTGTCCACAAATTGTCAACAGGTTGGCCAGTGGCAGTAAGTATCATCAAGAATTTGATACGTGCGTTTTGCTACAGATCACAGGATCTAAGTTAACATTGTAATTTTCAACGAAATTTCTTACAATGAACTCATTCGAAGGAAGTACTATACTTTTTAATTATTTTTTTAAATCTATAGTGGGATTGGTTAGACTAATACGAAACTCGAGATATACTGAAAGAAAAGTCATTTACGACGACTACTATTACAATTGTGCGTGTATGAACTACATAACAAAATCATTTCACCACATGCAAAGCAATAAAACCACTAAGACACAGGGGATTACTGAATGAGAGAGAATATGAGAAAAAGAAAAGCATTATTAAGAAGAGGGAACAATTAAAGAAAAAGAACTAAGAAGACAGTAGATAATGATTGACATTGCATTTAAATTTTTGAACATCAAAGTTGACTTCAAAGCAAGAAGTCGGAAGAGAATTCCACAGGCGAGAAGTGTGAGAGAAGAAATTGTCAGCAAAGAACTTACAGTTACATCTAGCCCTTTCAATAACGTCTAGATACAGGTAGCGGCAAATTCATCAGAACAATTTCCATGAAAGTGTTCATAGAAAAGGCACAGGGAAACTAGATTACGGCGATGAGTATGTGACTAAAGCTGAGATGCCAGGTCAGATTACAGATTCTTCTTTGGATTTTATCAAGAATACGTAGAAGAACCACCAGACCAAATGTGGCAGCAATATTCGAAGCATGGACGAATGGTAGACTTATAAATATATAAAATAGATTCTGTGGAGAAGAATAATCTAGCATTTCAGGGTGAACCAACTTTCCTAGCAGCGGTACATTACAATCTTTCGACTTCATATCAGCGAAAAGACGCAATGAGTCATTCTCTTGGAGTTTATCATCAGTTATGTTGATGGGAGGCAAAAAGTGATCTCTCAGATGATTGGTAAAAAGCAGTTTTGTTTTGTTTGAGACGTTAAAATTAACAAGCCATTTCTTGCTCTAGTTAAAATCAGATTTTATGTCACTTTTGAGATCAATTTGACCTTTCATTCGGAATGATCATACTTACTATTAAGACAGGAGTAAATAGTTGTATAGATATCGAGTTGAGAGCTGAAACCATAAGGAAGATTGGCAATGAAAATTAGGAACACGTAGGTTCAAGGATCGAGCCCTGGAGAAGGGTGGACACCTACATTAATGCAAAAAGATCTAGAAGAGTGGCTGTTCAGTACAACTTTTATTTTTCAATTTGATAAGTTCAAAAATTCTTCCCGAATTTGATAAGTTCAAAAATTCTTCCAGAAATACCATAACCTTTCAACTTATGAAGAAGACCGGTATGTTAAACCCTGCCAAGTGCCTTCGAGATATCCAAAGCAACTATTTAGAACTTGATAGACTCTTTCAGCAATAATCGTTAACACATCAACAATTGACCTAGAGAAGTGATAGCCATATTGCTTATGCGAAAGATCTTGAAAAAGATTGAAATTAATTACGAAATCCAGCAAAAGTCACTCATGAAATAAAAATAATTGTTTGTACGGAAAGTAAGGGCCTCCGTATATCAAATGGTCTTTAAATTAAGTGACAGCAAAATAATTATCTTTTAAAAGGTAAGCTTAAATATTAATCCAATACTTAAAGGCAGCGATCAATTTTGAGTTCTTCTGTAAAGAAATATACAAAGACTCTCAAACTCATGAACAAGCCAAAGGCTGAATCGAGTGCCCTCCGCAGTAGCTAGTTTAAATGCACCCCGATAAATAGTGTAAATAAACAATATTATAAATAAATAGTGTTTATTATTTGTATTGTCAATTCTCAAGAACAAAGAAAATGAACAAATTCACTTTCATATATTTAGGTTTTATTACAATTGTAATCATCGCTTTTAAAACAATAAACAATGCCGAGGAGTGAAGGTAATGTAGGTAGGGTTTGTTTTTTGTTTTGTTTTGTGTGTGTGTGTGTGTGTGTGTGTGTGTGTGTGTGCGGGCACGGACGTCTAAATTTACCAAAAACTACAGTCTGGCCACTCCCTAGAACACAATGATAGACATTCTTTAAAAAAAGATGATGAATCAAAAGAAATGACGTGATTTCACAATAGATATTTACTTGACCCCCCCCCCTCCCACCACTGAATCAGGTTGTGACACAAGGTCAGTTTTAACGTGGAGACCCGAGTGTTTTCACTCGGGCCGCTGGTCTAAGCTGGTCTTACCTGGCCCAAGCTGGTCAGAGCCGGTCCAAGCTAGTCGTAGCCGTGATACCACCAGCACAAGGACGGAGCCCTGTGCCAGGTAATATCACAATATGCTGCAAGCGGAAATGACGCAACATCATTTAACATTTTCTCTTTATTCAAAAAATAAAGAGAAAATGTTATGGATTAAAGAATATTTTTTATCGATTTATGAGTTGATTTTTAGAACACGAATCTTGGGGGCGATGTAATTACAGCCATTTTGATCCACCCATTCCCAGCGTTTCTGTACTCGGCTTCTACTTCTTAATATCATTTTAAAAAAATAAAAAATAAAAAAGATGCATTAAATTTTCTCAACTTTCCATCTTTAAATTGCCTATTTTCGTTTCTCTTTTATTTGTGATTTTCACCAAACACGCTTTTCTTCTCCGATGCTATCAAAATACAATAGGAAGGGGAAATATTTGGCTCCTTTAAAATATCTATTCAAATGATACCTTCAAAATATAATTTTACCTGAAATGAATACAGATAATGTCATTGAAGGATAATATGAAGAAGAAACGAATGCTTTTGAATATCGTGAGTTTTGTTTTATTGAAAACCGATAATTGAAATGTTAATAAGTAATAAAACAAAGTATTCAAACCCAAGCAAAAACATGTGTAAAATTATTGTTTGAATTAAGTAATTACCTGCGTTAATTTCAGGCAAATATGTGTCATGAAACATTTTTGGTAATCCTCCACATAAGCGGCGTAAAATAATCTGTCAAAGTTCTGCTTCACTTAAACGGCCTAATATAAAATTTCTTCAAATATATAAAGAAATATATATTAAGCCCAATATTTGATAGGTTAATGTCTCTTCTCCAAATTGTAAAAAATATTTTTTATCTATAACTTTGCTTCCTTCGGTAATTCTTAATATAAGCTTAGATGCTCTAAAATAAACTGTCATTTTATATCGTTAAATGTTTTTCCATCGCAAATATCCCTGTTTCCAATAGCACACTGGCCATTGGGTATTCGGTAGTATCGATCGGGTTTCGGGAAAGTATTTATTAGTTGAGGTACCGGATCACCTAGCGAAGACTCTAAAAGAGGCAATCATGCTATATATTCTGCGTGAAAGCCATGTTTTTTTCGGAGGGCTGGGCTGCATATCGTGGAAATCAACCACGAGATATACTCTCATGACGTCATTATAGTTTTAAGTAACCATGACTTCACATCCCGCGCTAACAAAGATAGTCTCCGAATACCAAATCGTAATTGGAGCAATGGCTGCGTTAAAGTAAGATATTTTTTAGTCATGAAAGAGAATAATTTTTTGACTTCATAAAAGTTTCATTGATTTCTCGTTACTATTTTGTTCGATCATAAACGATACAATTTTCATTCTTCTTTTTCCTTTTTCTTCTTCTTCCAGAATGCAGCAAACTGTCAGATGAACATGTAAACTGGTTATATTTAGAGTATATCTCTGGAAAAGGTTACCAATGCCGATCATGTCCATCAGGAACGCAGTTCAACAAAGATATGTGTGCTTGTACATTTCGGGCCTTTAAAAAATTAATGCGTACACGTATTCAAGCAGCTGGTGAGTACATCTGGAAAATTAAGAAAATGATTTGAATCTTTCTTTCGGTGTAATGTCTACTTTCTTCTAAATAATAAAGATTTGTTTTGTCTTTATTAAGCGATTGATTTTGACTTTTTACATTATTTACATTGTTCGGACTGTTGTCCTCATCTTGGTTGTCATATTCATGGCGTTTTGGCTGTTGTACGCTTCGGCTTTCTTCAGGTAATTGGAATTTCGAACTGAACCCTTTATTTACCGAGATATCCGGAAGTGGCATGGAACGTGGAACTAGAACAACCTACCCCGGTGGACGAAATAAAGGATTTGGTTCAAAATTCCAATCACCTGAAGAAGGCCGAAAGGTCGTGAATATGGCAACCAAGATAAGGACAACAGTCCGAATGATGTAAATAGTTACAATAGCTCATCTCTGAAATTTGGACAGAAATTGATTTTGAATCGTAATATTTTGATCTGACACGAATTTAGATAAACAGTGACTCTTTTTTTCCTATTAGGTTTTTAAATTTTGATTTATATGAACTAAACCAAGACTCTTTCTTCATTAGTGTGAACTTAGGGCCAGGTATATATAAGGCACAATAACATAAATATTTCTGGAGTATCTATAATGGATCAAATACGCTATTTTCTACAATAGCGTGTATTTTCTTATGAGTCCATTACTAAAATCTTGTCCTTCCTCATACTTAATCTAATCAGAAATCCGAACCAACTTACAAAACACATTTTAACATATTCTAATTTCAATCAATTTTTTAATTAATAAGCTACGTTAATTTTACTTAAAATTATGCAAATTAAAATTATTTGTTAAAAATCGAATTGCATTTCGTTTTTATTGAATTCTTCATGAACATTTATCCCATCTTAAAATAAATATATTATCCTACTTAACTATTTACTTTGAAAACTATCAAATACAAAAATATTCGTTTTTCGGATCGATTGATCTTGCCCTTCAGCAGATAAAATAAAAATGACAATGAAAGTATTTGCTTAACAGAAGTGGTTCATGGCGTATTGAATAGTTTATTACCACTGTTTGTAGTATGAGTAGAATAAATTATAAATAAGACTTCTTGTTATTGATTCTTTTTTATTTATGAATCTTCGATTTAGCAAACGCACTCAAACGTTTCAAACTCACTCTGCTGAAGAAGGTGATTATGTTCATTCATAAGCTAAAAAGTTTTGATTCCCACAAAGTTCTCGTTAAAAAATAAAGAACAAATTTCTCGTAAAAAATAAAGAACAAATTTTATTATGCCTAACAAGGCATAATAAAATTTGTTCTTTATTTTTTACTTTCCTTTCCGTGTGTCAACAATCTAGATAATCGATGATTCGTTTCAAATTGCTAATCTATCGCTCAACCGATGCACACCGTAACGTCTATAGCAATAGTTGTAATGTTAAGAAATATTCCTCCCTTCAGAATGCTGTTGAATAACATTAGTTTATTAGGGCATATAATGAGCAGAGAGGGCTTAGAAAATTTGACACTGATAGGACATAATTAAAAGGGGGGAGAGGGAAGCAGCGTATAACCGACCTAACGAACTTGTGTAAAAAATGGATGACAAAACAGTTATTAGGAGAGATAGCGAAAAGAGAAAATTTACTAAGAGCTACAAAGAACAGGAACTTGTGGAGAGCTATGATTGCCCACGTTCTGAAGGGAAATGTCATATAGAAGAAGAATGTGGCATTAAAAAATTCACAGAAATAGATTCATAGAATTATAAAAATAGCCTCAAATGCAAAAAATAAATTCAAATTTGTAATTTTATGAATATAATGTATATAAAAAATGCCTCGTTTTGTAAAAATGTAAGCTTTCTTTAAAAATCTGAATGAATTACAAAATATTGAATCATGAATTTCCCATAAGCATAGACTTAAATTTTCTCACAAGGAAATTGTGTCGTTTGCTTCATTCAAATCACCTCACCGAGAAAAATGATTTTTTGTTTTTTAAAGTTGGAATATTGAAATTTATGCTTTATTCCTTGTGAAACAAGCGTATACAAGAGATTTCAAAAGTCAAGAGGACCAACGAAGCGAACGCAACTAGTCGACAGCGTTCTTTATCGACGTCGACTACATCTGGAAGCAAGAATTTAAAAAAAAGCTAAGAGGGGAAGAGAGAGAATATCATTGCCTTTTTACAGGCTTACACAGCGCCCCCTAACAGACGTTTTGGCAAGGCCAAATGTGATAATCCAGTTTTTTAAATACTCCACAGAAAAATAGTTAAGGAGGAAATAGTTTCTTTTACTCTTTACAGGACCAGATTTAGGCCTTAAGAGGCCCCTGGGGTACTAGAATTTTAGTTAGTCCCTTCATTACGTCTGTTTAACCCCCCACCCCCTATGTGTCTATAAAATAAAAAGATGCCCAAAATCTAAATGAGACCTTCATCGAATTTAAAAGATACACTCCAACTAGAGGGACCCAAATACTCTAAATTGTTTCAAATTAGTTCAATCCATAAACAAATCTCGTCTGTATTATTATATATTATAAATATATAGGGAAATATAAATAATTTTTCCCTGTGCTGGAGCCGATACTAGCCCATATGTAAATCCGGCACTGATATTTAGCATTTTCATTAAATTCTTCCTTTTCACCATCTTTTTGCAGATCAATGCCGACCGGAAGTGTATTTCAGCTTCAATCATGGACTGAAAGACGTTTCCGGTAACAACATTGTTGTCGGTTCAGAAAACATTGACATACACAATGGACATGCCGGTTTCAACGGAAAAAGCAAAATCACTATATGGCGTTTTAATAATGCTCCGATTGGTCAGCACTTCAGCATCCAAATGAGATTCAAGCCTAATCCAAACGCCCACAAACTCAACATCAGAAAAGAACACTTGATTTCCAACTGTGGATGGCGAGTAACCCCATCAATTGATGTATTTATCTCCCCTTACGAAAGCTCCATTCACTTTGCTGTACAAACTACACATTCAAAGTTAATACTGAAGGGAAAATATAATGTAAGTTTCTATTATTTCTTCTGGGCATTATTTTTAATTGGAACCATGGAAATATGGCAGTGCGTTTTTCTCACATACAAACAGCATAAAATGTCATTAATTTTTTCTTTTTTCCTGTATAATTATCTTATTTATTACAAATTCGTGACACAAATGAAAACGTTTTTTTTTTTCAACAAATTCACAAAAGATATTCTTTATTTAAAAAGCGGGTCCTTTTGTTTTTTTTGTTTTGTTTTTTTTTTGGGGGGGATAGTTTTTTTTTGCTCAGTCCTTATAACATTCCGCATTATTCTGAATACAAGAAAAATGTTTATAGCTAAACAATGGCTGTAGAAATATATCAAAAGTTTGGTCCTTTTAAAGAATTTTGTTTTTAATAGATCAGAATGCCAACCAATAAACTCTAACGCAATGTAGTTGAAAGAATTACACACAGTAGAATCAGTTCCAACAATCATTCAGTGCTACCTTGTAGAAATATATCATTTCAGGTTTTTATCAACAGAAATAAATTAAAGGTGCCTCAATAAGTGAATGTATTATAGCTCTCTCTCAATGCCAATGAAATTGGTTCATTGTTGATTGTTGTCAATTTATATTAATTGTCTATATTGCTAACTACCAGTTTACCACTTCTTTTGTTTCAGGGGAAATAACTCCTGTCCTCCTCACACTGTTTGTATATAATTGAGATGAACTACTTTTATGTGAAAAAGTTTTTATGTTCAACATTTAAATAACAATATAGATTCTTTACTTCCCTTGCTCAGGCAGAACTCCATCAAGATTAGAATGTAGAATACTGTGCTCAAGCACCATGTCACACCTCTCTTCCCAGGCAATACCTTTCTTTTGGGAGGGTACAATTTAATCACTGACTTCTCCAAAGGGGAAATATATCTTACTGACAACTTTGTGTTATGTTTAAGCCTGACAGTATTATTTTTTTTACTAGTACATCACCTGTCTTAAAGCGAACCACAAATTAAAAAATTTTGTCATCCAAGTTTTTTTGTATTAAAAATCCAATGATCTGAATTTCAAAGAGTAATAAAATAAAAATAAAGAAACCATGGATATGCCTGTTAAATAAATAATTTGTATTTACAAACATATGTACATGAATTCAAAAGTCAAAAAGGAGTAAAAATAATCTTAAGTTGAGTTATTTTTGCAGAGCAACTACCCAAAGACTAACTGTGAATTAGAAATTACTTTTAGTAGTTGGTCCAAAGTAAAAACTGTGATTGAGAAAAGCCTTTAATCATCTGCAAAGATTCACTGGCCATCTCTGCTGTTGTTGAAGATGATTCATTTGAAGTTGTCAACGCATCTTTCTTCAGCACACACTTTCTATGTAGCCACATTTTCTTGTGTCTGTATGGCTTGAAGACAGTTACATCTCTGCTCCTGAAATCTGAAATCTGTGAGTCTTTACAGGAAATTTTTCTCAAAAGTAAGCTCAAGAAAAATAGGGTTTGAATTTTCTCTGATTGGTCAAATATTTCCCCTGGTGATGTTAATTTCTAACCAATAGCAACTTTGATTTAAACAGCATGTATTGTGGAATCTTTTTGAAATGTTTGTCAACATTGTCTGTTATTGGGGAGAAATTAAAGTTTGAGTCTGTTTTAATATGGTATGTATGTGGGTATGTAATTGTGTTGGAAATAGGGTTTATTTCCTATAATACCAGTGATAACATTATCTAATGTTTTCTTACAATTGCCAACATGTATGGAGGATGTCATGTTGTGAAATGGATTTCCTAGACAATTAGGAATAAAGATAAAGAAAATCTTCTACATGAAAATTGGTTCTCAGACAGCATTAAATATAACTGATGCTATTTAAAATGTCCCCAAAATATGTAAATGCTTATCAAAATTATTGGCTCCAAACACTGAATTTATAGACTTATTTTTGCCAAGTTTTTCATTTTTATCCTCATATTTTTCAAATAATTTTATTCTTTATCCAGGCATCCTCATGGAATGACATTGAGCTTCGTTATAATGGCAAACAACTTCAAAGAACAATCAATGGCATAATGTCATCTCAAACTTTATCTGGTGAGTTGTTATTTAAATATGACAAAGGAAATAAGATAATCAACCAGGTAAACATTTTGTAAAATAAACATAAAAAATATACATAAAGAAATATATGCATGCAATTGGTTATATTCTCATGTCATTACTTTTTAAACATGATATATTGGAGTTGAATCAAGATCAAATATTGCATAAACACGACAATATGAGTTACAAAATCTGTGTGCATTGCAGATATCGGTACAATGCAGATACTGATGATGTTACCACACTTTCAAACTTGGCATTTATAAATAAGTTATCCACTCTGTAAAATTCAGGGATTGATTTTACACTATATCAATATTATAAGCAGGATCCCTGGTTTAAAAAAAAAAAAAAAAAAAAAAAACAATATTTTTCAATTCTGACAAGTGTCACTGCCTCAGTCTAAAGCATGCTAATTTACAAATATCATTTCCCCCCACAAAAAAGTTTTCTTTATTTTTTTTTATGAGTGGATCAGTCCAGTTTCATGTATAAATAACAAAACAGAAGAAAAATTGTAACTTATGATGAACAACTTATTCACTGAGTGGATTGTTTTGTAAAAGATCTTTTATATAAATTCCTACAAGTCTCACTAATATATGCTGTAAATTCCTGATCAATTTTTAGATTGTATATCTTATTCTCTACCCTGCAACATATACACACACACACACATATATATATATATATATAAAACCCATTTATTTTTCTTCCATGTACAGGTAAAGTGATATCAAAGCCCACTTCGATGATGATTGGATTCTGTTCCTCTGAAAATGGATTTCATGGATGGATTGACCATGTAAGTAAACAGCAATGCATCTTACATTTAATCAATTCAAAAAAGTTACAAATTTTTACCTTGCCTCACATTCTGAATATACATTTTAAAACCCTTTAAACATGAACATTGAAACACACATTATTGATTTACAGTGCTTATGTCTAATCTCCTGGTTACTGATATAATTATGTATAGAGAAAAAAAATAGACCTTAAATTTAAATGTAGCATTCACTGTTGTAGTGCTCTGTATCTATAGAAACAGAATAAACATGCACACTTTGTTGATATATTTCTAGAAATAATCTGAAACATTTTGGTGCTCATTCAAAAATAGACCAAAATGCCAATCAAGTTTTGTCAGTATATGCAAAAAGAATTCCACATACTAACAAAATGAAATATAATTGATCATAATACTTTGTATTAGGCAATGGTTGCAATTTGCTGAGGAGTTCTTTAATATAATTTGCTGAGGAGTTCTTTAATATAATTGATCATAATACTTTGTATTAGGCAATGGTTGCAATTTGCTGAGGAGTTCTTTTGTTACACAAATTCAGAAATAATGAAAACACTGGCCATGTTTCAGGATTCAAATAAGAAAATATATATTTTTTTATTGGGTTAAAAATTATTACGGACCATTCAAATGTTCCTCACTCCCACCAAAATAAAATCAGAAAATAGATGCTGAATTAAAAAGATGTTTTCTTGTCTTTAATATTTGTAGTAAAAACCACAGCAAAAAACAAAAAAAAACAAAAAACAAACAAGATCTTTTGCATTTTATTGTCATGTTTAAATAGCTTTTTATTTTTTGCCATTTTAGTCTAATTAATACAAGACAAATGTTATTGTTAATCGTCTTTTCAAACAGTGCTTCTTTCATTCCTCTTGTGACTAAAGAACATAACAAAGTTTATAAATATTTCTCTATTTCCTCTATCTATATATAAAATTCTGTGACTTCCATTAGTCCATCCCTCACATCCTCTAAAATAGCCATACATTAACCAATCGAAACCAAATTTTGGAAAGAAGTGCAAACAGGTAAGTGGGGTGGGGGTACAAAGTATTTTCCCAAACAAATCAGCTTTTCAAATTTCAGTGGTTGGTTTAAAAAAAATTGAACGAAACGTAGAATTTGTAAATCTCAACAAAAAATGTTAGTGATAACTTCAAAAATACTAAATACTGTGAGGATATTTATATTTTAAATTTTAGTATTTCTAAAACCCTAGCAATGTTCCTTTACACTGGTATGAAAAATAGGAACACCTAAATGCTAGTCATCTTCAAGCAGCTGATAATCAGCCTTGAAACACACATACCAATCAACAAAAACTACACTCAATCTCTAGGATCTTAAAAGATCTGCCATTGGATGTAGGGACATTGTATGACTAAAAGGAAACCTTAAGCAATGTTATAAACCCTCACTTAATAAGCAACCATAAGTAGAAAGTATAAACTAGTAGACTGATTCAATAGGTTGTGTACCAATAAGCATTAAATGTACGTTCATTTCCATTAAATGACACAATCACAGCATGGGAATTTTCTGATATTACCTCAGAGAGGCAACAGTTTAACATCAAGTTAAACAAACAAAAAAATATTTTTTTATATAGTTTTCCTGCTAACAAAAGCAAAGTTTATAATTATATTACATTCTGATTTCACAAAGAAAAACATGGCTGTTAATGGCATTGAACAGTTTTTGTTGAGGCAATTTAAGATGCACATAAATTGTACAAAAGAAATGTTAAGAAAAGGTTATTAACATATACATAACAATTGAATTTAATTTGCCCTGAATGCTTTTTTCCAACTCCTAATTTTCTTTTGTAAATATTTTTTCTTCTCAGGTGAAAATCTATCTCTGTAATTCTGATGCTGTATCTACATATAAGCAAGACAAGAGCTACAGAAACAACAACAGAAACCATTTACTCAATAATCTTTTGGAACCCAAAGCAAAAAACAGCAAACTTGTTCACAGAAACATACAGAACCAATCCTTGAACATATTGTGACCTAAAAAAAAACAATGGACAGCCAAATGTGCTCAGTACCACCCTACATGATTTTTTTTAATTACCTTAACCAGTCTGCATCTAAAAATCATCAATTTTAAAATCTTTCTGCTTGAATGAATTTATATAGATATATTGAAGACTAAGCTAATTTAACATACTGTGACAGACACTCACAGACCTAGACAGTCATTTGAAAAATGAGATTTTTTAAATCCTACAAAAAAGATTGTATACATAACTTTAAAAGTTCATCTAAATGAAATAGAGCTGGTAGACTTGTTTAGAACATCTTCCCATAGACACACACATTTATACAAGAATATAGACAGGCATCTTGAATGTCAAGTTCTCCACACAAACAGTTGATCATGCAAAAAAAATTCCCTTCATAGCAAACAGTTGGTGATAACAGTTGCAGAGGGAAAATATCTATTCAGATTTATTAATAGCAATATGTTAAATTGAGTTTAAAAAAAAAAAGACATTTCTCCCCAAACCGCCAAAAGGCAAAGGGTAACTTAGTCATTAGCAGAAATTAAACTTCTGTTGATCACTCTTTTCCATCATACATTTTATTTGCAGACTGCATTGTAAATTAGGTTTTGGCTTTCAAATTAATTGTACAATTAACTTTATTAAAAAAAAATAAATCAACCTAAATTTCCACTTGTTCAAATGTTTTTCTTGTTTATTTCATATTATTATCAATTAAACTCTCCATATCGCCCAAAAAAATTTTTCAATTTTGTAAGAGAGGGTAAATTTACTAAACAAACTCTTTGTAAATTTGTCATCCTACACAAGCAAAAAAAAAAAAAAAAAATAAAAAGTATAAAGAATATACTATATCACATCATTATATAAGACATTTTTTATGTTTATACATTCTTTTTATAGATACAAATATTTAATTAAATGCCGTGTTTATAATAAACAGTATTAACAGCATTTACTGGCCTGAATGTCTGAGAAATTTTCATAGAAAATATGCGTCCTCCAACAGGAATTGAACCTGTATCCTATACGGAAACATCACATAGCCTGACATGCCTTAACCGATTGGGCCACAGAGGAGCGTTGGTTAGCAAAGTCGATTTTACTGTTTTTAAACACAATTCAGGTCGGTAAATGTTAATACTGTTTATTATAAACAGAGCATTTACTTAAATAATATTTGTATCTATAGAAAGAACGTATAAACATAAAAAATGTCTTAAATAACTGTTGGGACTTTGTCCATTTCATAATATATATATATATATATATATATATATATATATATATATATATATATATATATATATATATATATATACACTCACACATTTATACAGCTCAGGCATAAAAACAAGCTAAAGAGCAAACTGAAGAAATTGTCCTGGATAGAAATAATTGAAGATATTTGTGGGAAGTGGTATCAGAAATTTTGAAATCAATCATATTGACTGGCTAAGAGATGAAAGACAACAGCGAAAAGCGTCAAATATTCCTGTTGCTATGTCCCAAGATCCATGCTGTTACATAATATGCGGATTTGTATGCAGATCACTGGCAGACTACTAAAATGTCACATGCAACACAAACATAACTGAATAAGGTTGTTGGATCCTCATATGTGGAAATCCACAGGAGAGTCCAACATCATCTTATTTAAGTATCTAGAGTAATGAAAAATCAGTTACACTGGGCTAGGCATGTGGCACAAAATGAAAGCAAACAGCTATATACAACATAATATGCAGTTACTAGAACTAAATCCTGCAGATTTCAGTTATTTAGTTTCATCAAATAAGAGTGGCAGCATCTCATTCTTGAGGAAATTGATTTGATTCATCCACAATCCCTGACCAGAAACAAGATTTAGATCAAGGGAATTGAAAATTTTCAGGTCTCTTGGACAAGGTACCAAAAAAATTAGAAGGGACACTAAAAAACAAGGACCATTTCTAAACTAAAATTTTCTCCCAAGACACATTTGTCCAATGTGCAGTCAAGTTCTTCTCTCCAGAGTAGGTTTTATTAACTATATGAAGCATCATAGTTAGAATAGATTTGATGGGTTTTCTGGCATATCAACCCTGTAGGTCATTTAATGCTAAATTCTGTTTATACATATATATGCACGATTTGTACATAAATAGTTTATATGTACATTGTTTTGCCTGTTTGGCAAGCAGTACATATTTATCTACACAGCAACCTCAAGTTTCTACATCCTTCAGAAATCCCAAAATATTATTTGAATCAACCAGGTCAAACAAGTCTTCAGGTTGATGACCCGGTAATATTTGAGAGGAAATTCATAAAAATCAATACACTTCACTAGTATGTGTGCAACTGTAAGTGGTTCATTGCATCCTAAACAGAATGGAGGATCTTCTCCTTTAAGCAAATGTGAATGCATTATATGTATGGCCTATGTGGAGTCGAGCAAGGGTTACTTTCTCACTTTTCTGTAATTCTGGTAGGTTTTGGTCATTCGTTGAATCCTTTTTAATTTCTTGTTTACACAACCATCCCAGAGAACTTGCTATTTATTTATTATAAATTTATTAATTACTGGTTTCAAATCAGTGTATGGAATTTTTGTGTTTAAAGCTAGTGATCTTTTAGCCACCTTATACACTTTTTCATTTCCTCAAATGCCATTATGGTTTGGTATTCAACAGAAGATGATCATTTTGTTGTTACAGATTTTACTCATTCTGTTGAACAACTAGCAGATTTTTCATATTTTTATTTTGTAGTGCCTCAAGTGCAGACTTTTAATCTGTACAAATCATAAATTTGTTTGATCTGCCGCTTTTGATAATGTCCAATTCCATATCAATGGCTGTAACTAGGCAGTATAAATTAATGCAGTTCTTGACAGTCTCTTTGTGTATTCTTTGCTGCCATAGATGGCAGCACTTCCCACTAAGTCTTCATCCTTTGATCCATCTGTATATATACATTCATAATCTGAATATTGGTCTTTTATGTTTTCAAATGTTTCCTGAAATGGATTTTTATTCTTAGAGTCAAATCTAGTATAAAAATTATAAAAGATTATTGACTGGTGTATGTGACTAGAATTCATTTTCATTTCTTCAGTGAGCTCTCCAATACAGAGACTGAAGGGTTTAATGGCCTTAGGCTTCTTCTCAAAGAGGGTCTTGTACTATTTTAAATAAAGTCAATCAGGATTTGATGGATATGATGACGCATTGAAGTTCCAGCTCTTATTTTCATCATCATTTGTCGACTGCAATCAGGAGCATCGAACCAATGCAATTTTTTCCTTTAGCTATGCCAAGACTACATACAGGTTTGAATTCAGAGTTACTTTCTCCTAGACTGATTGCCACCCAAGACTATAAAACCCAGTCTGCCCTGCTATTTTACCCATAGCTGGGGGAGAAGAGGATTCATACCTTTCCCAAGAGCATTAGCACATAAGTGAATGTAATGGATCAGACTAGAATTCGAACTCAGCTCTCAGATTCCTCAATGTATTATAATTGGCTATCATCACCCATAGTCAGAATCAAGCCAATGCGAATGATCCTTTCTTTAGCTGTATAGTATGTGCTACACCAGGGCTACATACAGTTTTGAATTCAGAGCTACTTTCTCCTAAACCAGTTGCCACCCAAGGATCCAGGCTGTCCTCAGAAGAATAGGATTCATACCTTTTCAAAGGGTATTAGCATGTACATGAATGTAAGGGATCCAATTGGAATTCGAACTTGGCTCTCCAATTCCTCAATCAGAGCCACTATCCATTACTCCACCGTGCCTTCCAGGTAGGACAGACAAGTGAGATTGCCTCAAATCAAACAGCAACTAAAACTAACGGTCTGTTTATGTATTTAATACAAAATCATGCTTGCTTGAAAACATTTTCATTCCCACTGCAAAAACATTTAACCCAGGAATAACACCGATCATGTCCGTCATTATATACAAGACAAAAGAAAAACTTTTATATACCAACATGTTCTGTTCCTTGAGGAATTTTATCAAGGTTAATGTGGAAAGCGTCAAATATTCCTGTTACTATGTCCTGAGATCCATGCTGTAGTAAAGAAAAGACTGTCAACTGATAGTAGCAAATGCAATAGATCTCTTCTATTTCTCGACTGCAACACTTGTAGCCAAATCGCAGTTCAAACGACAACCCGTTGTAAAAGTCCAACAAAGTAGAAAACGACAAAATAGTGTCACGAGCAAAAACAAGTCCCCTGAAAAAAAAAAAAAAAACGCGCTTGGAAGACCGACCATAATTTGCATGCGAATGATGAGACAACGAGATTTCACATTAACTGTTCGAGACTGCCTGTCATAAAACATGGGCGCCGCCATTTTGGTTCTTATTACCGTTGAGCAGCTAGAGTTTGCACAACGCACAAATTCGTGGGTGTTTCTGAGGTAAACCGTTTTCACAATTTTCCCCACAATTTCGTAACTTGTATTTATTTACAGAATATCATGTTTTCAAATTTTGAATTTGAGAATCCTCTAAAACATTATTGCTTGCTGTGTAAAGAAAGGTCAACTATAGTGGACACTAAGTGAGAATGCCATTTATTGCCTAATAAACAAAAGTGAGTAAATGTTGAATACTTGTCAGCAAAAATTAGGCATTACAGAAAGAAAATGAAAATTTGCCAATATGCATTCTTAAATGAAGACATGAACAATTATGATGAACTAAGTAACATCAAATTTTAAAAGCCTTATGTCCTGTAGATGTGAAACAAAGGGAGATAATCTCAGCTACTTTTTAAAAAAATCGATTCTAATACATGCAAAAAAATACATGCAAGTTCTTACAATGATGAATTATAAAAAACAAAATTTAATTATTTTCTGTCCCACTGATTTTCTTTTTATTAAATATAACTTTTATAAAGAAACTTGTAACAAAGTAGTTAAGAGAAAGTAAAGAGATGTATAAAACCGCAATACAAAAATCTTGGCTGGTAATTACTTCAACGTTGAGTAGAATAGCCACCCTCTCCCCCCAGCTCAAAGGTTGAGTTTTAAAGATTGGTTTTTCAAATTTGGGGGGGGGGGAATAGTTGACTTGTTAATAGCAGCATAAAAGTTAACTATGATGCACAATTATCTCAAATGAATGAGGAAATGTTTTCTTCAACTTAGAATCATTCCATTTAACCTGTTCTATTATATTGAATTTTTATTTTTTTAATGAGTGCTTAAAATAATTGAATGGTAAACTGCAGTATTACTTTACAATCTAATTAGTTTGATCTCTTAAATATTCCCACCTAAAATTATTTGTAAGATTTCATATTTAACTACACAAGTCTCTTTTTGCCATGAGAATCGTATTTTGAAGCTGAAATTCACCCACTCTTATGCCAAACTCAAAAACAGAAAAAAAAAAAAAAATAAATAAATTTTCACATTTTATTCAGTCAGAGATTGAAAAGTTATTTAAAAAAAAAAAAAAAAAAAAAAAGATTTTCCTTTTTGTGCCTAAATTATAAACAGCCAGTTTGTAAACACTGCAATGCTATTATCAATCAGGCAGGCAGGCAACTTGTCATAATACAAGGCAATATTGTGTGTGTGTGTGTGTGTGTTTATTCATGTGTGTATATTATATAAGGTAAGAGTTAATTATAAGTCATGTAACGAGGTGTGGCACTAAATTTAGCCAGAGCTTTGATTACTTGATGGACCCCATTAAGGAAATCTTTCTCTGTAGCTAGTTTTCTCCGTTCTCTTATAGCCAGCATCCCTGCTTCTGTACACACACTGCGGATTTCAGCACCTGAAAGTAGAAGACATTCAAAATAGACATGACTTGCAGAGAATGTGGCTGTCAGAAAACTTAATACAATGGATAAATACTGCTTGCTTATCAAACCATCATAAAAAAAAAAAAAAAAAAAAAATGCATTCAATTATCAGTAAAGTTTTAAATTAAAGTGGCAGTTACCTATATTTCATAAAAATCAAAATAATACAAAAAAATAAAATAAAGCAGGGTTTTATTTTACCATCAAAAGAAATACCAGTACTGAAATTTCAATGTTATAAAAAGTAAACCAAGTCATATTTGATTACAAGTTCCTGTGAGTTATTTTTTAAAAATCTATCAAGACAAAAAGCTCACATTACACTCACTTGTAAAATAGCCAAGACAAAAATATCGCTAAAAGGGCAAATTGGTTATTTTAACAGTCTACATGATTTTGGAGGGGTGCTAAATATAGAATTATGTTTTTCCTTCTCAAATCAAAACCATTCCAGTAAATAAAATGTCTTAAATATCCATCAAATCAGAAATAAAATTTATTATTCTAATCTTAACAACTAATGGTAATTTTAGTTTACATCTCAATCTAATAATTTTTGAGCAAGAGACAAGCACTCTACAAAATCGAATTTCAACAAAAAAAATGATTTAATAGAATATTACAAGTAAATAAATGCAAGAGAAAAAACTGTTTTTTACCTGTACTGTTGGGACATTTCCTAGCTAACATTTCAAAGCGGATCTTCTTTTCCACATTCATTGGCTTTGCATGAATTTTAAAGATTTGTGTTCGTCCCTATTAGGAGAGAGAGAGAACAAATTCTAAAATCTAAAAACATAGCAAAAATATAAATCAAAAGATGCAAGATATAAAAAAAAAAAAAAAAAAGCACCTAGCAGGCAAGAGTGAATTACATAAGAAAAAATAACTAGAAATCTTTTTTTTCAGTTACTTCACATTTTGGCTAAATCAGATGTTTAATCAAATTAAACAAATGACTATTGTAACAGTCATAAATAAAATAAAGAATAATAATTAAAAGACAAAGATCCCACTCCACTTCAATTATTAAAATTTACAAATCTTATATACAGATCATTTAAAAAAATAAATCAAATAAACATTAAGTATGTTGGGTCTACATTAGAAAGAGGTGTAGAAATTAAGGTATATATGACAACATCAAAATCTATGGAATTTATTTTAACTAGGCACAGAAAGGAAGAGCAAAAAGACAAAGCATTAGAAGTAAAAAAAAAAAAAAAGCTAGGGGAAAATACATGTGTGCTTATAATATATGTAAACTTTACATTAATCCAATCAATAAATTTATGGTCTTAAATTGCTAGCTATTGTATTGTATTCTTTTATGCAATAAAAAATTTTCATTAAAGTCTAAAAACAAAAAACAAAAAAAAAAAAAAAAAAAAAACCAATATGGATACTCTCCTTATGAATATGTAAAAAACAAACAAACCTCATGGTCTGGGAGACCAAATTCAATTTTTACGATCTAAACGTCCAGGTCTCATTAGGGCTGGATCAAGTGTATCTGGTCTGTTTGTAGCCATCAGAACTTTGATGTTACCTCGAGGATCAAAGCCATCCAACTGGTTGATTAATTCCAGCATAGTCCTTTGCACTTCATTGTCACCACCAGCTCCATCATCAAACCTGGCACCTAAAAAGAATAATTTAGGGACTTATCTTTTTTGTTTTTCCTTTAACTCTAAAACAAAAAAGAATTAAAATTCCTTATTTTATCAGAATATTGATTGATTTGTTTTTTATGGCTTATCAACCCTTTGCAGGTTATTTAAAACGAGAAAATATTTTTAGATTTGTAAGAATATTTTTTTTTTTTCAGAGAATGATTTATTGATATGACTTACTAATTAACCCATAACTGGATGGAGAAGAGATATATTCATACGTTTCTCAAGGGTATTTGCAAGTAAGTGAATATAACGAACTCCACTGGAATTGCAACTCAGCTATCCTATTAACAATTTGGAGCCATTATTCATTACACCACCAACACACCAAATGGTAACCCATCTTGACACTGCCAAGGCTCAATATTGCTTGTGTTTCAATGTAATGTGGCCTTATCAGAATATAAAACTGATGAAGCATTAATCAATTCTACAGTAGCCAAACAGTTAATTCAAAATGACAGACAGCAACTCCTTTCTCTAGCTGAGAAGTGGAATAAATGTAATGATAGAGTTTGTCCCTCATTATCAATTCTTCTAATCATTAAGGATATTTCATAGTAGATAAAAAGTACAGTCAACTATTAACAACTTTGTGAGCCATGAACCACCACTCCCTTAAGTACTATTAGTTTTGATATAATTATGAAAAATCAGGTTAGTAAGGCTCAGTAATATCTATCCTGCATCAATAAAAATAAAATAAATAATTATATAGGTTCTTATTAGACACAAAAAAAATGTGGCACAATATTTACAGAACATCCAGTATGAAATGAATTGTCATTGGTTTGAAGAAAGAAAAAAAAAAAAAAAATACATAAACACAAGGAACAATAAAAAGTATCCTACAAACTATAATACTAAAACATTTACAATTTTTTTCATATTACATTTACAATAGTTGCAAAAAAAAAAAAAAAAAAGAAATTGTTGCATGTTTTTAAACTAAGCTGTAATACCAAAATTGCCACATCAATTAAACATAGCTAAAAATCCTCAAAATGAGAGAAAAATAAAGTTATTTACCCCCAATTGCATCAATTTCATCAAAAAATATAATACAGGCTTTTTTGTTTCTGGCCATTTCAAAAAGTTCACGAACCATACGTGCACCCTGTAGGAAAAAAAAAAAAAAAAAAAAAAGTAAATAAAATTCATAGTAATAAATTTTTTTAAACATTCCCAAATATAATGATTTTGTAGGACCTGCCAACATTACTTAAGACCAAGACTGCTTTTATAACATTTTTTTTTTCTTTCTATATAAAATACATTGTGCTATAAAGGTCATATAACACTCATAGTTCTGGTTAATAATACTGTAAGGAAACACTGGGACAAAAGGTTTAATCACATTAGAGACATGGATTAATAATACAGTAATAGAGATTCAATGGCAATGCATATAACTCAAAAACTAAACCTTGAGACCCACTTTGTGATGACCATTCCTATGAGCAGGCATTCCTACTCAGAGCAGATGGACAAATCCATGTTCAACAATTAGTGTAGAGGTCAGTCGTCTTTCTAAACAACATATTGAAAATAGAATGAGTATAAAGAAATTTAACTATAAAAATATTTTGCTTAACCAGACTACAGGTTTAATAATTAAAAAACAAAATGGTCAAAGCAGCAGGCAATGCTGAGTGCTGGCCAGATTCATATTAACACATAAAATCTTATCAATCTTAGATGAACTCTATTCACATTATTCAGACTATTGTCCTCATCTTTGTTGCCATATTTATCACAACATTTTGGCCATTCAGGCTGGAGCTTACAACAGCCGAAACATTGTGATAAATATGGCAACAAAAATGAGGACAATAGTCCGAATAATGTAAATAGTGTACATAATAACTCGTCTCAGCAATATAGACAGATGAACTCCTCTCAAACCAAAATTACTAAGCAACAGCTATGAATTCTCATAAATTTGTGAAAATAAATAAACACTCCAATCAAAATTTCCAAAAGAAAGTAGGAGTGGGGTTCAGATAAGTGATTGACCTCAGTTGGACTAAAAGCAAATTCATTCATCTGCAAAATTCCTTATAAACAAAAGACTAATGGAAAAAAAAAAAAAAAAAAAAAAAAAAAAAAGATGCAAAAACTCTAGACTTACCTCTCCAACATATTTCTGTACCAATTCAGAACCAATGACTCTAATAAAGCAAGCATCAGTTCTGTTAGCTACAGCTCGAGCACACAAAGTTTTACCAGTTCCAGGAGGACCAAATAGAAGAACACCTTTTGGAGGCTCGATTCCAAGATCTACAAATCTTTCAGGCTAAAAAAAAAAAATTTTATTAAACACCTGAGAAAAATTGTATTAACAATAACTAACAGGTATATATGCATTAGGTTCAGCTAAAACAATCTACTCTAGTTTAGAAAAATATAAATTGTAGTTACAATGATTTGCCATTACATGAAAAATCAATAAGGCAAGGTCAATATACCAATAGTTGCCAAATGGTGCAGCACATCTCAAATGTGCAGCAGAAGAGGATAAGCAGATGAAGCAGAATGATTGAAAGACAAAGAAAGTTTCAAAAAATTCATATGCCAAAAATAAATATTTCAAAATTTAAAATATTATGGATTACTTGTAATTGCATGCATTATATAAAGTATTAAGAACATAGTAACTAGGGTCCACAAAATTGAAGGAGAGAATTAGCAATGAATATGAATATCTTTGAATCTGTAGTTTAGCCCTCTCCGTTTTTGTTTTTTTGTTTTTTTTAAAATGTACTTTTTATCACTTGATTACAAAAGAAAGTTACTTAAAGTTACTGAAATACAAAAAATACCTAAGTGCTTTTCTGGCTTCTTGGAAAATAAGATATAAAGAAATTTAAAAAAAGCAAGCAAAATTTCACCCCGAAGCCTAGAGAAAAAAGTTTGGAAACCACTGCATCATATACAATTAGAAGAGAATTGCAACATTTTCTTGCTAGGTTCCTGAAAATTGTCAAGAATCTATAATGGAGGATGTATGCAACTCTTAAACTGTCTGAAATTGCAACCTTATTAGCCCCTGTAAAAGTCTTAGGTTGAATACCAACAAGATGGCTAAACCATATATGGTCACTGATCATTATAATCCAAAAACAAGAAAAACAATGGTAACCCAAATTCTGCCATGTCAAATGAAGAACTTCAGATTACGATAAGTGTAAACCTTATTTGAGACAAGTTTTTGACCAAATGAATTTTAAGTGACAATAAATGAAATTCATGTAGAAAAATCAACTAAGAGCGTCTCATTCACTATTTTGCCAAGTAGTCCTCAATTGAAATATGAGAGAAAGTGAATTGCCAATCACAACAAACAAAATCCAGATAGAAATACTGTCTTGGATAAAGGAGTAAGATCATCATGCCCAACTAGTTCTAAATACAATTAAAATCATATAGGCAAATGAGGTCATTTTTTTTTAATAAATAAATGAAAAAGAAGTGGAAACAAGAAGGATAACAACACAAAACAAAATTTAATTACCCCATTTCATATGTAGAAAAATTCTTAAAAAGAAATCAAGGTGCTTTTCTTTTTTGGGGAAGAAAAGGGATGGGTGGGGGAGCTTGTTTGTTTTTTCCTACTTAAAATATGGGGGGGGTCACCAAGTGGTAATGAGCCTATGAAAACCTGAAAAGTTATTAAATATTAAAATATACAAATATAAACGAAATATTTACTGAATGTTGATTCTTATTATGTTCAAAATATTTGAGTGGATTAAATACAGTTTAGATGTTAATTCTTACTTTCATGGCCTGCTGCAACTTATTTTTTCAAACTTATAATCATTAGAAAAAGGAATAGAAATTCTTACATTTTAAAAACCAATTCATAAGAGAAACAGATGAATATATACAATCATTTGAAGCACTGACTTGGATGTTTTTATTTCTATAAATACCAGCAAATGTTTAAATCTATTCTAGAGAATTAAAGATTTTCTTACATCCCACACAATTTTTTTAAAGTTTCCATTTATAAAATTCAAAAGTGAATGTGTTCATTAACACAAACACACAGACAAACGTAATGAGAAAAAAAATATAAATTCTAACATTCACAGCATTAATTCAAAAGCGGGCTCAATACCAAGAGTAGAGCAATAATTATTTATTATAGATTTTTACATGTAGACAAAAACAATTGCCTACCACAAAGATGCATTCTTGTTTTAATGCATTATGTGTATCTTGACTGGTGAGAGCCAAAAATGGTTATGGACAATTCTATTCAAAAACAAGCTGCCTATGGTACGAGGGAACAGAGAGGGGTAAAGAAGAGGGAGAAGAAAGGAAAGAAAAAGATAGTTGTTGATTGCAGAAATCCCCACTAAAGTTTTCGATACTATGCAATGGTCAGATATTTAAGCCTCTACATCAAAACCCCAAGTAAAAAGGAGAGATATGAAGGGGTAAGAGGTAAGGAGGGAGTAGAAGATAGGAAGAAGAAAAGTGAGAGCTAGGTAAGGTCATAGTAATCTAAGGTCAGAAACAGCGCTGAGTGACCGCAAGTTTAGGTTGGAGTTTCTGCCTCTTGTTTTTGAATAAACTTAGTAGGTAAATTATTAAAAGTATGTAAAATACACAAGTTATTTTTAAAGTACTATTTTTGTTCAGAATTTAAGATGCAAGTAAAAAGTGTATATCCCTATAGTTTTTTTAAGGAAGTGATGTACCATCCATAGGCAGCTTGTTTTTGAATAGAATTGTCCATAACCATTTTTGGTTCTCACCATTCGAGATGCACATAATGCATCTTTGTAGTGAGTAATTGTTTTTGGGCATGCACGCACATACACAGGTAAAAATCCGTAGGTAAGTAATCCAAATGAATCCTAATAATATAGAATATTAAAACTGATCCACAAAAGATATATTTATTACAGAGCATATAAATAAATTACATATAAATGAAATTCAATTGTACCCCATTTAGATGGCCATTTCACTCCTAATGAAATTCCCTGGAACATTTGATAAGAATCTTAACATTTTTTTAAAAATTAAAAGAAAGAGAAAAAAAAAACTGCAAATAAGGGAAAATGCATTTCAAAGGGAGATAGAAAAAAGGGAGAAGGAAAAACCAAAGTAGTGAGGGGTATACAAGAAGAAAACAGGATGACTAGATATACATACAAGTCTAAACAAAAGATAAAAACGGTTGAAAATTAATATTGACCTATATTTACGATGT
>CAHIKZ030002031.1:180000-222500 GCA_903632075.3 Acanthosepion pharaonis | reverse complement strand
CTAGAGATAATGTGCTAGACAATATAGATTAGATTTTGGTAAAGAATACAATAAACCAAATTCTTAAATTATTTTTGAAAAAATTTTTGTATTCATATTACTATACGTTTATGAATAAGACCTTAAATGTTTTAAAATAATTAGATTAGACAATTCTAATAATTTAAGAATTTGGTTTATTGTATTCTTTACTAAAATCTAATCTATAATTAGTGTGGGATGGGTAAATTCTCACCATTTTTATATTTTTAATTTTGTGCATGCACATTGTTTTTGTCAACCGCACAAAATAGAAGGGTCAGTTGGACACTATCTGTGAGAAAAAGAGCACAACGCAATTCACTCTGCCAGAAATTTGAAAATAGCATGCTATACTGCTTGGCATTCACACCAGCTCCAATACAAACATTTCAGAGTGTTTGGGTGTCAATATGAGAATAGTGCAGAGGAGTTGGAAAGAGTTGGAAGAGTTTAGAGGTGCAGAAGCTCAGAAAACTCACTCTGATCATTCTGATAAGAACTCCTGAATTTGTTGGTAAGACTCAACACCGAGATCTACATCAAGTGCCTTGAGGAGGTAGTGATGGGTCAAGAGGGTGGCTGACGGAAGACACTATGTTTGGCAACAGGACTCTGCACCATGCCACACAAGCAGGAGAACCCAGTCATGGCTGTCAGATAATTTCTGTGATCACACCACCCCTTATATCTGACCACCCAACTCCACAGACTGCAACCCCCTTTATTATTATGTGTGGGGCACAGTTGAGTGAGAAACCAACAAAACTCCTTGTAACACCAAAGATGAACTGAAAGCAAGGATTACAGCAGCATTCACCAATTTGCAGGAGATTCTGAAATTATCTGGAGGCAGTGGTGATTTTATTGAATAAATTTACTCTTTAGTATTTCAATATATTTTTGTGTAATTTTGGTAAATATATCAATTAAAATAAGATTTTCATTTTTGCTTAATGATGACAGTTTATCCATCACACCCTGTTACATATCACTGCATACTGCTGTTGAGAATTATTTTTTGTATTTCTACATTATATAAAAGGAATTCACATTCATAGTATTTTAAATTTAAATTGTCAATATTTTGCAGAGTCACTACACTTATCACTACATATTAAAATTTTTTATCTTGCTTTTATTTATGCAATTAAGTTTGATTAAAATGTAGACATATATTTAATGATTACATGAAGACTAACCTGTTTGCATTCCACATATTAAACAAAGAGATTAAATTTTGGGACTCTTTTCTGAATGGAAAAAGGTTAAGAGTAGGAAAATATGAAAGAATCATTTTTGCACAGAGAAAATTTACTGGCTGCAGGAGAAAATAAAAATCCTTACCTGTAAGTTCATTAACTTTCTTAAGATTGTTCTGCACATCTTCTTCACAAGCTTTAATAAGTTTGCTATACTGCCCAACACCCTAAATAAATAATAATAATAATTATAAAGGAAGCTTCCAGCAAAGCAGAGTTTCAGTGATTGTAAAAGTTAGAGGAAAAAGTCTCACTGCTTACCACTTCATGTTCTTCAAAAGTACAACATATTATAAAAGGCTTATGCTTTCATTAAAGATATCTGTGTGTTGGTAGTGTGACTTATTTGTAAAGAAAGTGGAACCAGTGTAACAAATTCAAGTTCCAACCTTCTCCGTTATATTCACTTGAGCTATGATGCCATTAGAGAAAGGCATCTCTTCTCCCCACAGCTATAGATTAAATGGCAATGTAGATTGAGATCTCTAGCCTTGGGTAACAGCCAGTCTAGGAGAAAGACAACTCTGAATTCAAAACCATTAAGAATGTAATAAGAAACTATTCCAGTAACCAACAAGTCCAGATAATAAAGAAAAGAAAATGAATCCTTGAAAAACTATAATCTCCGACATCCTGAAACAGATCAAAGTTCTTTTTTCTTCAAAATTTAAGGCATTAATATTTACTTCTTGATTTTGATGACATTCAACATTTTTCAGACCTCCTACCAGGAAAAAAATTGCAAGAATTATTTTAAACAAATTTATTAAAAGTCAATGATGAAATTTTTAGAAAAAATGTACATAATTTTATCAAATTGGTAAGTTCATTTTCTGCTGCAATTGAAAAACCTACATTCTTTACAATCTGAAAGCAGATTAAATTGTGAGTGATAATACTGGCAATAAAATCCAAGTTAAAAACAAATGCTAAATCAATATTAATAAACAAATTATTTAAACACCCATAACATGATCACTTAATAATAATACGATGTAAGTCCTTATTTTGCACAAATATTTTTCAACATAATCTTCTTCCTTGCCAAAACACTTAACCTAACACTTCACAAAGTTTGAACATTATACAGTGAAAATTTCAGATCAACATTCAGTTAATAACTGTGTTGAAGCTGCAGATTTATTAATCCACTTTCATAATTTAGAGCAATGTGTTTTGTATAAGGTCTCTATCTAAACATGCTAAATTGATTTCCATTGTGTGAAAATAATAAAATCTGATACTGAGATAATTATTCAGAAACTAAAAAAAAAAAAAAAAAAAAAACAACATTTAGTTCAATTACTGAATATATCAACTATCAGTGACATGACAGTAACAAAACAGTGCAGGTAGTGTTGCATTGATGCTTCCTTCCACGGAGAGAAAAAAAAAAAAAAAAATCAAAATCTAAAGAATAAATATGATTTACCAATTCCATTTTCCAAGTTGATAACCACTACACTTGATACTTTCAAATTTTTCTACCTTTAGAAGATGTCTAACATAGTAGACCAAACTACAAAATTACATTTAAAATGAAAAGCTGCCCTGTATTTTTTCGTCATATAGAATCCATCTCCTTAAAACTTGCAACCAATATATCTGAATGCACAAAGAATGAAAATAAACTTTAAAAGGCACCCAATAACAATAACATTAAAAACCTTCCCATCCCTAAGAAAAAAAAAAAAAAAAAAAAAAAAAACTGGCTCATCTATTCTTTTTAGCAATGTTTTAAAGGTTCAAGAATACATTCACAAACTCAATTCAACATCTAATAAAAAAAAAGAAATATTCAAAATGTATAAAAACAAATATTTGTAAATAATTAACACTTTTCAAAAATAAAGCTGAATTTATTTTGATTTTGTAGGGTAAATCTATTTTATAATAATCTGATTTCAAACAATTTTATAAGTAGCAAAAACATCTTGAAAAAGGTAAATTAAAAGGAAAATTTCAACAATTTTTTTCAGTATTTGAAATACTTATACAGTCTGAAAATGTATCCAATAGTTTCCATCAGATGTTCAGATTATACCACAAATAAGATGTAAGTCTGTTTATTATTTAATGAGTTATCTAACAATATTTACATTATTTGGACTATTGTCCTCAACTTTGTTGCCATATTTATCACAACGTTTCGGCCATTGTACGCTCCGGCTTTCTTCAGGTGGTTAGAATGTTGAACTGAACCCTTTATCTTGCTTGCTGGGGTAGACTGTTCTTTACATTTGGCACGTGGAACTAGAACAGTCTACCCCAGCCAGCAAAATAAAGGGTTCAGTTTGACATTCCAACCACCTGAAGAAGGTCAGAGCGTACAATGGCTGAAACGTTGATAAATATGGCAACAAAGATAAGGACAATAGTCTGAATAATGTAAATAGTATACATAATACTTCATCTCAGAAATATAGACAGACAGTTATCTAACAATATTTGAAAAACATTGTTAATATATTAGGGCAATTGATATAAATTAGGTGAATATTTAAATATGATTTATTTTTCATCTTCATAAAGTAAATAACACTCTTTATATTTTATTTGATCAATATTTTTGGTAATATTGCATCATCTTCAAAACATTACATTATTAATGCAGCAATTGTCTTGAACTTGTTTAATTATGGCAAAAACAAACAAAAGGTATTCAGTATCAATTTGAGACCAGGTAAAATAGGTAAATGAAGTCAAAGAAACTAAGTGTTGTTAAATCAATGACATGGTCCATAATAAAATTATGCACATGTGGCTAGTGATGTGAAAATTCTTCAGCAGGTTAGATGCCCTTGTAAAGCTTCACCAAAACTCATGTTCAAGACAGGGACATCAGTAAAGATTCACAGGTGACATGGATGGATGAATGAGGTTAGTCAAAGCACAGCAAAGAGTACAATGCACCCTGTGGGACTGTAAAGTCATACACCAAAGAAGACATTTTTAATGTACTTGGAAGCTAGTATCTAATAAAATACAGTATTTTTAAATTTGATGAGAAAGAAATTTAACTTTTACATCATTCAAGGAAGATATACATGTTAAAAAGATGAAAAGGAAGAGAGTGAGAGAAAGTTCTTTGCTAAAGGAATACCATCCTGACATAGAACCATTGAGGAGTTTCAAATATAAAGCTGCTTTAGTACAAAAGAAGATATTTATCAAACTGGTGTAGATCAAAGGAACAAACAAAAAAATTAGAAAGAGACAAACAGACAGAGATACACTGTTTTAATATTAAGGGTAATGTAAAAAGTGTAATTCAAAATATCTGCATGAGTAGAATCTGGTTATTACAATTAGACAATGATCAGTGAATTACTGGCTTAGTCTATTGCATTCACTTTCACACTAGTATCTTGGCAAAGGCATGAATGCATCTCTACTCTACCATCCCCAAATATGGGCCAAATAGCATAGCTGACAGAGTTCTATAGCATAGGATAAGACTACTTTTAATAGGTACCCCCAGACTTTCTAAAAAAAAATTTAAAAATAGGGAAATTAAAGACGCATTCTGTGTCTTTAAAATTTTGATTTAAAATAGTCAAAAAATACATTAAAAGAATTAATCTTTAAATAAAGATCTCATACATTTTAAACAAAATCACTTTCACTGTATTCGATTAACTAATTTGACAGATGTTGACAAAAGGGAAATTAAAACATTTTAAAAATCTCCTAAAAGTCTAATATCTGTCCATGAAAAATTGATGGATTAGCCAACTAGATTTTGTAAAAAAAAAAAAAAAAAAAATGATTTGAATTATCCAATATGTTCTGCCTTTAATAGTCATTGTCATTGAATTTCTCAAGTTTTCATAAAATCACTTGCAAAAAAAAAAAAAATAAATAAAATAATAATTTCATTAAGTTGTGAATAAGTCCTGAAAGTTTCACTAGAATGCAACAATTATGGCAAGAATTTCCAAATCAATGTATCTTTCACAAAAAAAAGAAGAAAAACACTAAAATTTGCTATGCTAATTTATAGCCCATCCGTTGATGCAAGAAAAATAAAATTCTTAACCAAAATTTCGAATGTTCTAAAAAAGATTAAAAAATATAATTAAATTATAAATACTTGATCTTTGTTCTTAAAGATTTTAACATTAGTTTTTATCAAATCTTGGCATTTTTTTATCATTAAGTAAGCTCTTTTTTCAGTGAATTGGTGGAGAATTTGAAGAATTTAGCTTTATAAAAATGTAAATTAGGAACATTCAAAATTCACTAGTACGGATTAGCCATCAGTTAGGTAAAAATTGAATTGTACATCAAAAAACATTCACTATAAAGTTCATTCCTGAGTGCTTAAAATTTTCAATAAAGTAGGATAATTCCTAAATTTTAGTACATTTTTAAAAACAGTGGATATTGCTTTTTGGGAGATACCTAATTTTTTAAAAAGGTACCTACATTTTTTGTAGCTTTTTTAAAGTACCGAAAAAGGTTGCTGAAAAAAATTTGTAGTTCATATTTTTCAAATTATATGTAAATCCATACTTACATAAGTTTTTAAGAGGGCAATATCACCTTCATCAAGAGCTGGAATTAAAACAGAGAAAATGTAAAGAATAGTGTAAAAATAATCTCTCTCATATACAAAAACACATACATAAACTTTTACTGATGTCAAGACAATAACTTAAGCTGAGCTGTAATATTCAGGTGCTTAATGTTACTCAAAGTATATGGTCTTCTTGAATGTAAAAGTCATGTATGAAACAATTTTAAGGTGCTATTTCGCATTCTTAAAGAAAAAAAAAACATTATTAATGTTTTTCTTATTAATGATTAATTTTTTTTAAAAAAAAAAACAATAGAAAAAACTAAAAGAAATCTAGCCTATTTTGAGAAACAACTTTTTGTCATTTTTTTTTTCAATTTCATCAAGTTTATTTTTTTAGTCATGTCACAAAAACTATGACTCCCAATTTAAAATTATAATAAATCAAAAAATCCATGTGTACAAATTTCGTAAATAAAATTCTGTGCTTTACTAGTTTACTGGGTACACAGCAAAAATGGTAGTAGGAAGTTTGCTGGGTAAACAAAGTACCCCAAGAAATTGTAGGGAGAGAGAGCTTAGCATAATTAGTCCGAATTAATTTTGTCATTGTTGTTTAGGAAGATTATTTAAGTTGTTTCGTCGTGTTAATTAATAAAATCAAATGACTGATATCTATGTGTGCCCGGTAAACGGTTGTCAAGCTAAATTCTATACCAAAATAAAAGTGTTCGTACTAGAAAACTTTTTAATGCTTTTTCTCATAATTTTACCCAGTAAGATACAAACATGGTTTTTTTTCTAGATCTACCCACAGCAATTTCTCTTCTTGAAGTCAAAATCAATTCTTTGAATTCAATGAATGATTTATTTGAACATTGAAAAATTTTATGATGATAAAAGTCAAAAATCCTCGTCGATTTTGTTTTAACTGTTTTCCCCTATTTTGGACGAATTTAAGCCGAGGCTTAAGTTAAAGCAGTGTTAAAGATTTAAGGTGTTTATTTCTAAAAAAAAAAAAAAAATAATAAAATAGTGATCCTTAATAAAAATGAAATTAAAGTCCAATTTGAAGAGAATGCCACTGATGGCCTAGCTTTCAAAGTAATAGAGAATGCTTCCAAAATGCTTTACAAAGTACTAAAATATCTTAAAATTATTCTAAGCATCTAATTAAGGATAAATAATAATTTGTTTTTAATGTTGCCTTGTACCTATTGCAGCTTTAATAATTCCGTGTAATGTTAAGTTTTACTTTTAAGTATGACACAGCATTTCTTTTAACTTGTATGATTCGATTTCATTTGTTTTCTTTCAAACAAATGAATAAAGTGTACTTGCCTTGAATGGGTTTCTCTTTGTCTGGCTCATCATCTTTGACTTTCCTCTGATCGTTTCCTAAATAATCAGGCATAGCTTTAAATTCCGGGCTGTAGAAGCAGAGAAATTTCCAAAATATAAAGTTTTTCTTTTCTTTTCTCCTCAGAACAGACCTTTGTCAGCCCGGAAGTGCCTGTGTGACGTCACAGTATCAACACCGACACCTAACGGACAACAACGAAAGAAAAACAAACAAGAACGATAATCGAGAAGTTATTCACCCCGCTGTTCAAAAGTTCGCTTTACGCCATTGAAAGATCTCTTTCCATTATTAAGCTAAAAAAAGTGTTTGTTTTGCAGCAAGCCATTACAGAGGTAGTGCGAACCTCGAGCAGAGTGGAGCTACCACGCTCCTTCCGCGGGGACAACACTCAGCATCAAGCCGACTTAGCTTTGAACTTTGTGAGCATATGTGCTTTATCTCGAATTATTTATTCTGTGCATCCGTTAACAAAATGTATCCTAAGGTACCCGAAAAGCCTAAAAGAGTTCGTAAGGGAGTTACGCTTGGCGTAAAACTGGATGTAATTAAACGTTTCAGCCGTGGTGAACGGAATAAAGACATTGTGCGTGCATTGAATTTGCCGGCTTCAACCATTCGTACTATTTACAAGCAAAGAGAAAGAATCTTGAAAGCTGCCGAAGTTACTATTGGTTCTGCTAAAGTGGTCTCTTTTAGTCGGCATCCAGTAATGGATAAAATGGAAAGTCTATTGCTTGAGTGGATTGATGGGTGTACAAAGCGTGGCGATCCATTAACTTATCTTATAGTTAAAGAGAAATCAATCAGTCTTTTTAATAAATTGAAACAAAAAGCACTGGACGATGGGGATGAAAGTGTTGCAAAAGTAGAATTTAAAGGTAGCCATGGGTGGTTTGGTCGATTTTTAAGACGAGGGCAGCTTCATAACTTAAAGATTACTGGAGAAAGTGCTTCAGCCGATACTGAAGCTGCGGAAAAGTTCACAGAAGAACTGCAGAAAATAATAACAGCAGGTGGTTATACATATAAACAAGTGTTTAACTGTGACGAAACTGCAATTTATTGGAAAAAATTGCCAAGTAAGACATTTATTTCAATAGAAGAAAAACAGGCAAAGGGACACAAGCCTTCAAAGGACAAATTTACCCTAATGCCTATCATTAATGCCACTGGTGATGCTGTTCTTCGTCCTCTACTTGTGTATCATTCAGAAAATCCAAGAGCACTTAAAGGCGTTGATAAGAATATACTTCCAGTTGTGTTTCGTTCACATCCAAGCGGTTGGAATACCCAAGTGATTTTTTCTGAATATATGAATGTGTATGTTAGTCCTTTTGTTGAAAAATATTGTAAAGAAAATAACCTTGAAAATAGATGTCTTGTAATTGTGGATAACTGTACTGCTCACCCACCTGGAATTACCGAGTATGGCGGTAATATTCATGTTGTTTTCTTACCACTATATACGACAACATTGTTGCAACCATGTCACCAAGGCCTGATAGCCACAATTAAGGCTTACTATATGCAAAATGTGATGCGTTTTATTATAAATGCAATTGACAGAGAAGGTAATTCCAAAGTAGCTTTGCGAGGAATTTGGAAAGACTACAATATAAAACTGGCAATTGACAACCTTGGAGATGCTCTCAATCGGCTAACAATCTCAATGAGAAATGGTGTTTGGAAAAAATTGTGTCCTGAAGCAGTGAATGATTTTAAAGACTTTGAACCAACAACAATAAATACATCAATTGTGAATTTGGCTAAGGAGGCCGGATTTGTAGAAGTTGATGAAGATAATGTTGAAGAGATTTTAGCATCTCATGACCAAGAACTGACAGAGGAAGAGTTGATGCAGTTACAAGAGGAGAGGATAAGAATGGAAACTGATTGCCATAGTGAACAGCCTGAAAATGAAGTCATCCAGGAACTGAATGTGAAACATTTGCATGAGATTTTCACAAGGATTGACAATGCTGCAATGCTTGCACAAAAGTATGACTTTAATTTTGAACGGGCAAGGAAGTTTCGGGCAGGTTTAAAAGAAGTTTTGAGTGCCTACAAACAACTCTATGATGAGATGAGAGAGGCAAAGCAATCTAACATACAGACCGATTTCAAAGCTTCCACAACAGACAATGAATCACAACCTTCAACATCAAAACAGGCAGATATAGAAGACTTATTTTGGGTCTGGGAACGCTCAAAAATTTTTCCTGTATAAATTAATAGTAATTATTTCTACACTTAGAAATACCATTTATGTTTATGAAATGTTTCATTGGCACACTCTATTTCTAGACAGTAAAAGAAATCTGGAAAACTTTCTGAATATTTACAGTTAATGAATCATTTAATATCTGTTTCTCAAAAATACTTTTGTAAAATAATTCAAAAGTAGAGAATTTATCAAATATCTTATTTAAATGGAAGCATTTCACAGGTTTCAAATAAAGAGCTTGATATATTATCATTGTCATTGATAAAAAATATGACTCCATTTTTCTGGGGACATACAAACTTTTTGTTGACTGCACCAATTAATAATGTTGGTGCTTTATATTTTTTGAAAAGAAGAAAAAGAGCTCAATATTGTAAATATACATTTGAATAAAAAAAAAAACAGAATTTACATAATTTTCTTTAACTCATTTAAAAGCCCCCCCCCCCCAATTTTTTTTTTTTTTTATATATAAATGTATTATTCTGTAGATATATATTTCATTTTAGTTTCTGGTAAATTCAAAAAATAAAGCAATTGTGGATTAAATTTCACTCAATGTTATTTATTTATTATCTTAATAATTTATTAATTTTTTTCACACCAACATTTAATATGGTCTTTCAGAGTAAACATTTCCTTCACATATTTCAAAATGATTAATTGAAAATTATTTAAATAAATGCATTTTCTATTCATAATTATAATTTAAAAGAATCAGTAAAAGTACATTTTAAGTTTTTATTTGTCTATTATTTTAAATTTTTGCTAAAATAAAATTTTCACAGACTACCAAGAATTTTTGTCTCCTCACAGAAATACTGGGCAGTTTATAAGTGATGACAGCTACAATGGGATCAACATTGTTTTTATTTTTAGATGAAGTACTGTCAACCTTTCTTAATTTTGACTTTTCTGTCATAATTTTTAGTTACTTTTAATGTCAAGATGAAAGAAAATTACTCCTCAAAATTAATAAGAATAAGAGGATGGAATCTTTTTTACTTGCCACCTGTCTGACAGTGTATTGATAATATTTTTTTAATTTGAAATAAATTGTTAAATATTTTTTTTTATGTATAGCACTTTATTTCTTTGACTTGTAGTGAGTCCTAATATAGAAATCAAAATAATGCAGTTGCACTTTCCTTTAAAACCTCTCTCTCTCAACTTCATTTTTCTCTCAACCTGCAAGAAGGCAACTCTCAAATGAAAAGAGGAAGAAGAAATAATGAACTTGGCCAAAAACACTAAATTTGCAGGAGAAGAGTTTATTTATTTGTAACTAAAAATACCAAAAATCAGGGAAACGCCCTGCATAACTTCCGGTATAAAAAAATGAAAGAGAAAGGAACACTAAAAAATAAAAAAAAATGGCACAAAGATGTTTCAATGTTTACTCCAAATTCTTGAGCCTCTTCAAAAAGGATAAGAACCTAACACCTCTAGGCCAGATGGATGAGAGAGAGCAGACCAAAACCACAGAAGTTACTACTAGTGAAATATAAAGTAATAAAATCACCACATTAAGTGTTGCTTCTATGGTTTCCAAAGTAAGTTTTTATGCGGTGCAGTTGCTAGTTTCACACACAATTGGCTTTGAATTCAGAGTTGTCCTTCTCTTAGACTGGCTATCAAT
Source organism: Acanthosepion pharaonis (assembly GCA_903632075.3). Lineage (NCBI taxonomy): Eukaryota > Metazoa > Mollusca > Cephalopoda > Sepiida > Sepiidae > Acanthosepion > Acanthosepion pharaonis. The sequence goes on along the minus strand of CAHIKZ030002031.1, from coordinate 211,475 downwards.
CAAAGCTATAGATCCCAGTCTACCTTACTTTTTCCCCTGTCTGGGAAGAGAAGACATGATTTCATACTATTCCAAGAGTATTCCTGCAAATGCAACTGCCTTGGCCAGAATTTGAACTCAACACACAAATCCCAATTTATGCACCCCTATGCTACATACACATCAGTTTTCATACTCAATAACTCAAAATTATGCTGGATTTTTTTAATCTTTTCACCCCAAGCAAACTGATAATGCCACTAAGACACAAAAAGGGTTATTGAGAGTGAAACAAAAAAACTTTAGGAGAAGGAACTGAGAACCCAATTCTAAACAGGAAGCAAGGGATAAACTTCTACACTCCCTTTCAAAAAACAGGAAAGAAATATGAACCAGGCAATAGGCAAACGTGAGCATAGAAGTAAAGTTAAGCAACAGCCTACTCATAGTTTCTGGCTTAATAACTTAAAAGTAAAATATTTTTCTTACAAAATTAAAATTATTTATATTGAGACTAATGTCTTGATCTTTGTTGTTATTATTACTTTGCAGCTGTTGTGCTTCTCTGGCTTTTTTCAGATATCTGCCAATCCAGGTAACCTGTGAAGAATTTTGAAGTGAATCCTTTTTTTAATCTATAAAGATAGAAGGTTATCATTCCATTGGTCATGTTTAAGGATATCTTGTCTTATTCTTTTTTAGTACTACTTAGTTATTGTTCCCTATATTTCCTCCAAATCTAAATATGTACTACCCAATCCAAGGATTGAACTCACAATTACTATGTGACTAAATTCATGAAGTTCAGACTGGAAATGAAAATTGTTATCTGGTAAAATAAGATACTGTAGAAACAGATACCAATGTAGCATTTAATTTCTCTAAAATATATTCAAAAATATTTCTTTATACAGTACCAGAGTTACTACATTAAACAAATTGGGCATCATTTGAAATCTCAGTAATACTGAATTTTGAATCAACTATTTTATCATATTAGTTAACCCAGTCTTTAAAAGGAATCCCCCCAGCATCCACCCACCAAAAAAAGAAATGACAAGAACTGTTAGGCATTCTAAAGTTACCCAATCTGGAAATTATGTACACCACCTTTTTTAACACTATTAAGCAAACCCAATTAACATCTTGTTATGAAAAGATGGAAAACCACATAACACTCAAAGATATTTTAATATTCATTCAGTTTCCATAAGATTGATAATATGTAAATATGCAATTATAAATTGATTAATGATAGATAATAATTAATTTAATAATAACAAAATATAAGTGAAATATACAAAAAATTAGGCTTTTTGTCATAGTGCAATGAGTCAAAAAACTGCAATGATAGAAATTTTTGTCATCCGCAATTAATAGTTGGTTGTTTTTTGAGTTTTTTTTGTTTAATAGCATATCAATACCTCTATGAGTTATTTAATGCTAAAATCTAAATATTTTGTATGCAATTTTATTTCATTTTTGGAGATAATAATGGTTTAGTGATACATATCTTACTAATTAATCCATAGCTGGAGAGAGAAGAGGTGGATTCATACCTTTCCCAGGGGTATTTGCACATAAGTAAATATAACAAACCCAACTGGAATTGGAACTTGACTCCCCAATTAACAATTCCAAGCCATTACACCACCCACAAGTCAAAGCTTACAGTACTTGGTATTCCCAAGTAGACACCCATCTAGGTATTGATCAGGCTCAACATTGCTTAACTTGAGTGATCGTACAGGAACCAATGTTTCAACGTGATATGCTCATAAAAGCCTGCAATTAATGGGTTAATTTAGAAAGGGCTATTTAAATATTACACTCCTGGAGAAAAAAAAAAACTTGATTAAAGAATTAATTTTAAATCTTTATTCAATTGCGAGTCTAACTTTAAAGGTCTATATTTTCATCCAATTCGATTTTTAATCTCTTAAAAATAAATGGAATTTTCAAATATTTCTAAAAGTTTTTGTTTCTCATTATTTAATATTTTCCCTTTATTTTCAAAGCCAAAAATATTTTATCAAGGTCATTAGTTCACTACATTCTGTTCGCAAAACTGTTTCGGAATTTTGATTTGAACATTCTCACCAAACTTTTAATTCCTAGCGAAAATAAGGCATATTACCCACACCGGAAGCGCAATTTCAGCGTCAATGGGACGTTTACGACCGGAAAATATCGAGTGCGCATGTGATAGAACGAGAAACGAATTTTTGTCGGTTATTACAAACGGAACTAAAGGAAGGGTCCCCTTCCTCTAACTACACGAAATAGGTTGTAGCTCGTCTCGTAACAACGTTGTTGTTTTTTAACCAACCGGCTCAAGTTCGAGCCTAGGATCAGGTATGTACATTTTGAACAATTATTGATATTTTATAATAGTGTCGAAATTCTGTCTTGTACTCCGATCAATACGAGCTGTAATATAGTTCTTGTTAAAGTTAGATCATCTTGCCAAGAAGAAACGTTGATTACGGTTTTTAATGAAGTTGTTGGTTGTGTTTTTTTTTTGTAATTTGTTTGAATTTACAAATGGATATAGACTTTAAGCAAGCAATGATCGATTTGATTTTATTGTTTTTCTCCTAAGTCCTAAAAAAATGTATTGTAGATAAAATAAAAAGGGCTTGGATGTGTGTTATATTTCGACTAGTAAAAACGAATTCCCCAGCTTAATCTTTAAAAAAAAAATGCTAATACAGATTTTAAAAATATTTATATATGACAAAAACGAGTTTGTTTACAAGACTGCAGTGTATCTGTGAGCTTCAGTTTACATTAAACCGCCATAGCGTTAATCAAAGGCAGGAGTCCGCTACCGGAAATGAAGCAATGCGCATGCACAACAAACCAGAAGTGACTAGGGAGCGGTTTGTATGTAACAGGTGGCGAGACTAAATGCTATTTTGGCAGGATCGTTGTTATCGTCAATGTTTGTTTTTATCGCAAGCTTCGTCTGTGGTCGGAATGTGATAATGTCGGACCGACAACTTATGGAAGTGATGTATAACTGACGATAGGCACTGGAAAAGTGAATAAAATCCACCTGGAGGTTGTAAATTGTTCAAAAACAAAATCTTTATTTGAAAATATAACAAACATGCCTCCCTGTTTATTGTGATTGTTTAACCCGGTTTGGGAAAGTTGGTGACTGGTTATTCTTTTAACTTGGACTTATTTTTCCTCTGGCGTCATAAAATCTTTTTTACGTTATTTCTTTTCTTGTCTATAAGTACGAATTGTTAAAAATTATGATGTTACGCGACATTTAATATTGTTTCTACTCGAACCCTGTGACTGATTTTTGAACCCAATCATTTTCACATTAACCCCCAACCAAAGATCACAGAACCAAAGACACAAAAAATAGCTGCATGTTTAAATTAGAATTCTTTTGGGGTTTTTAAATATATTTCCAACTTGAGATAAAAGGGCTCCGCTTTTCGGGGTTTTTTTTTCTTCCTTAAACAAGTTTCCTTTAAATTAAAAAAAATACCAAAAAACCCAAGTCAGAAAAGTAAAACACGTTTTATTTTATTTTGTATAACATTTTATTGAAAGGCCAAGGGTGGCAAAAAAAAAAAACAATATATTTCTATTTTTTTGACCGACATACACGAAAATATATTTTCACATTTTTTATTTGTATGTTTAGTTAGCATTAAAAAAGAAAAAAAAAACTCAGAATAACATCTTTTAGTAATTTTTGTTTTAATGAATAAAGAAGAAAATATAGAATTATTAAATTAAGGATTAATTAAGATTTGTTTTTAAAAGAAACATTTAAAAAGAGAATCCTGAACTTACATTTTCTTCTTATCAATATTTTAGGAGAAATATTTATTAATTCTATAAAAAATAGACATTTTTTTTATTATCTACTTCTACTACGTCACGTTTTTTATTCAAATCATTTTTATAAATTTGAAATTTTTCCTCTTAAAACATTTCAGAAAAGAATAAATTTTAAATGCCAATGAATCAACTCTAAATTGAAAAAATATATTTTCATTTTTAATAATTTGCTCAATTTAGGTTTTACAATTTTAAAATTTCGACTAAAGAAAAATCGAAGAATATTTTAATAGTATTTATTAATTATTTGTAAACATGGTTATATTCTGTTGGTTAAATTTTCCAAATATAAAATAAAAATATTGCTTTAATTAAATGAAAAAAATATTTAGTTAGATGCAAACAACACAATCCCAGGTAAGTATTTTTTATTTTCACTATTTTGAATGCAGTCATTTGCTTTGTTAGTTAGCTTAATTAAAACTTGAAAATTATTTTTGACGCTCTTTTTTAGTAAGAAATGTATTTGTATTTCCTAATCTAAGACTAAAAAAAATGGAATATTACTAGATTTAATTAATAATAAGAGTTTGAATTTGAATATCTCTAAAAATAAAAACAGGATCTTCTATCTTCAAAAGAAAAAGTAAAAATGCATTAATTCAGTAAATAAACAAGGAACTTTTTAAAAGATTCATTTTAAAAAATCTTGATTTTGAGCACAGAAAACAAAACATTCTTTAAAATGATTATTATTAGTGCTTTTTGTTTAGTGTTTGTTTACCAAAAAAATGTGTTGTTTTTACCTGTAAAAAATTATTTTAGCGCAAAATTAAATATTTTTCTTGTAAAGAAAATTCTTTAAATTTTTAAAATCATCACAAAAATCAGTTTTCTTTGGCAGATAAAAATAAAAAAAAAACCCTCAATGAACTGGACAGTATGTATTTTTTAAATTTTTAAGAAAAATATGTGCCTGAATTTTTTTGGTTTCCTTCTTGTTTAATTACCGTTTTTTTTCTGTGGTTTTTTTTTTTTTTTTTTCGTTAGTGCTCACTTAGAAAATAATACCCTTTTTAAATTGATGAAAAAAAGTTAACTAAAATAAATAAATCCTTAATTGTGAATTCATTAAATTATTTATTTACAAGAAAATTTTTCGGCTATCATCGAATAATTTGTTGAATCATGCATCTTTCTTGTTCGGTCGTTTTTTGTTTTTTTTTTACCAAAATTGAACAAAAATAAATAAAGCTAGAAACTGCACGCTCCGCTCTTCTGTAGAGACAGTGAAACCACTTTTCCTAATTATATTTTTATGCCAACAATAAAAATCTTACCCCTCCTCCCCAAAAAGCATCTACACAAGCAATGGGACATTTTTTTCTCGCATCTCCTATTTTATCATTTAGTTTTGACAAAAGTAATAATTTGTAGTAGTTGTTATTGACATATGATTTTACTTTACCAAACAAAGTGTTTGGGTGATCAGGGGAGCATTTTTTACCTCTACAAATCAACAGAAGAATTCTAAAGGCGTAATAAATTGTATGCATAATGAATGCGTAACAAAAAATAAGAGTATAAAACTTTTAGAATGGCTATTTTTTTCTTTCTTTCACATCCAAAATAAATATTTGTTAACCTTTGAAACCATTATTATTATTAGTTAAGATATACTTCGTGGCCGATTTTGAATACACCCGCCAAATTTGAAATTTGGAACTGGTAAACCGTAATTTTTTTTTTTTTTTTTTTTTTTTTTTTTTTTGCATAAACAAGGAAACAGTGTTATTCTTTTTAGTATTAAACTAATAAACACTTCTTCATTCAGTTACTTAAGAAAAAGAAGCTAATAATTTTCCGTAATTAAACATAAATAATTTTGCTTTTTTCTTTTTAAAAATATTTTAAATTGTAACTGAACGTGTGTATGTTGTCATGTGTTGATCTCTCGGTTTTACAGAGTTTTATCACTTAAAGTTTAAATGTAGATTTAAAAACACGCGATGTTTTTAATCATTGATTCTCACTTTTAGGGTGTATTAAAAAAAAATAAATAATTTGAATCTGATTTTTAGAAAAAATAGTTCAAAGTTCTAATTTTTTCTTACGAATTATTAAAAAAAAAAAATGTTCTTAATTTCTATTTTTCCAATTTTTACAAATTTTCTCTCCCTATCCTCAGAAAAACGAAAAAGTAAAATCTTTCAGTGGCAATGAGAATTATTCTCATATTTCTTAAATGATGCAATGATGAGATTGAGCTGCATCCTACACTTAATGACACATCACATCAAAATTAAACAGATTTCTTCATGAATGAAGTAGGTTAAAGTTTCAGTAAAAAAAAAAAAAAAATAGGCCCAAACATTTTAAAAAGAAGTACACTTATCAAAAGTTGAAGATGATTCGGTAAAGGATTTATCACTTTTCCCCTACTCTAGGAATAACGAACTTCAATTTATTGGCTACAAAGAATTTATTTTTATATTTATAAGGATGGAAAAAAAAATGTGTAAGAAATGTCATCCCAAGAAAAAGTTTGGTAATATATTTAATCACTTTCAAGACATTGTTTCTTGCACAAAAGTTCAATTTAAATTATTAGTAGCAGGGAACAATTACATTTTCAATGTTTTCACAAATAAAAATTTATAATATATACAGTGAAATAATTTCTTTTTGTTTTTGTTTGTACAGCAATGCCTTCCAAACAACAGCTGGACAAAGAAGCCTGGGGCTGGATTGACACGACTGAACCAAATGAAGTGACCCTAGAACATGTTAAATATGCTTATCACATAAATTTGCAAGCATGTGAGGCTGGGACATGCAAGTATGTATTTTATTCTCAAATAAGCTCTTCTTATTACAAAAGTCTTTGAAGATAGATACCTGACCTTTTTTAACATCCAACATTCCAAACATCATAAATTACTGTTTTTCACACACACACACACACACACACACACACACACATTGTTTGTGCTTATTTTAAAAATAATATATAAGGATGTGCAGGTAGCATGATGGATATTGGTGCAGAAAGGGAAAATCAGCAAGCCAAGTTCAAATTCCAGGCTAGTTTGCTGTATTCACCTTTCAGTGAATGCCCTTGAGAAAGGCATGAATCCATCTTTTCTCTCCCACACACCAACTATGAGTTAAATAGCAAAGTAAGCTGGGCTCTCTAACATTGGATAGCAACCAAGTAAAGAGAAGGAATATTTTTGAATACAAACCATGCAGAAGGAAATGGAAAACCATTCCACTATCTTTCCCAAGAAGACCTGTCAATTCAAAAATGATAATGGGAATCTGTAAAGTCTTGATTGCCTATGCACTAATGAGACATGACATCAAAAGAAGAAGAAAAAAAAACAATCAGGAAGCAATCCTTTGTTTAAATATGTTAAACAGAATGAACAGGATATGTTCTGTTACTGTTTCAGTAGTTTCCCCTGATAAGGCAACTTGTAAAAACTTCCTGAAATTATGTTGCAAGGACATTCATGGTTTTCAAAAGTTAAATAGAAAGGTAGCCAGTGTAGCTTTTATTTTGTTAACGTTCCAAAGTTTAAAATGAACATAGATTCACATGTTGTTGTCAATTAGAATTTCGTTTGGCAGACCCCACTCACGAAAGACAGCTTCCAATTGACGCATCACACTGCTTGAGACCTGGCATTGAATGGGCTGCAATGTCATGAATTGAGAGGGTCCTCAGTCAGTGAGAGTTAAAAAGTGTCCACCTTTCCCCTCTCCCAATGTCAGAACTATCTGTTGACGTTCCATACAAGATTTTATTATAGATCTTATAGCTGCCTTTGATGTCGATGGACTAACTCACCTTATGAGTTAGTGTGTCTACATCTAAGACAGGAAGCCAGTAAATGTCCAATATCTGGCTCTTGCTCAGAAAAGCAATGCAAACTTTCAATGTCATCGCTTCTCCCTTCTTCATAGCCTTGAACCATTTTTGTGGTACTCTTGTTGGCTCTGGGTTTGTCTATATTTCTGAGATGAGGTATTATGTACAGTATTTACATTAGTCGGACTATTGTCCTCATCTTTGTCGCCATATTTGTCACAACGTTTGATAACTTGTACGCCCGCCTTCTTCAGGTGGTTGGAATTTCAACTAAACCCTTTATTTCGATCGCTGGGGTAGACTGTTCTTTATCCACTGTGCCATGTGTAGGACACATGGCACAGTGGATAAAGGCGTTGGTTAGATCCAGTGACAGACCCAAAGAAGGTGAGTTCAATTCCTGGTTAAGGCAGTGGAGAACTTTCAGAGGGAAAATTAGCAGGAGATAACTGATAACTGACATCCATCAAACATGGCACGGGAATTAGAACAGTCTACCCCAGCGATCGAAATAAAGGGTTTAGTTCGAAATTCCAACCACCTGAAGAAGGCCGGAGCGTACAACGGCCGAAACGTTGTGACAAATATGGCGACAAAGATGAGGACAATAGTCCGACTAATGTAAATACTTGTTGGCTCTGTTCTGAACTCACTAATGTCAATTGACAACCCATATTCTTCACTCAGCTGTGAGAGTGTTTGATACCTTCTCTTCATCAGCATTTCTCCTGCTGTCTTGGTGTGCACTTTTGCCTTGCTAATCAAGCTGTTCTTAAGTCAATGATAAATGTACAAGGAATTGTTTTTTAGATGGAGCACTTTCACTTGCTATTGAGCAGATAGATTGATGGCTTTTATTACTTCATCAAACTCAGCCAAATTGATATGCTGGAGCCATTGTTTGGAGACACCCAGCATGTGTCCTCAATCACCACCCGATTTTCTTCCAGTGATATCCCAGTCGAAGATATCATCATCTTCAAAGTATCATTAGTCAACTATTCATCCCATTGATGAATCTGTTGGCCACTCTGGGGAAATGTCCAATGTCTTGAGATAGTACAACTTCAACAATTGCTTTCATTATCATCGGTGATGTGTTGAGACCAAATCCCAGGTGCATCAGACGTCTTTGACCTTGGTTCACTACTGTTTCGTATGGCTACAATGATTTGTGAATGTAAACCTGAAGATATGCTTTCCTCAAATTCAGTAATGTTACATTTGCACCATATTTCTTTTTTTTTCTTTTTTTTTTTTTTTTTTTTTTTTTTTTTTCCATCATGCCCTCAACTTGGCCATGCAGATGTCAGCTTCAGCTGTAAATATGTCAACAATTTGATTGAGCTGTCTACAGTTCATAACTGGGCATACTTTGTTGTGTTGGATCACAGCCCTTCTCGGAACCAGTCCTTTAAGGGGATCAAGTTTTTCTTTGGTGTAGGGCAGCAGCCATCCATTTTGTATCTAACTCTAAAATTTGGCTTCATAGCTACTCCTGACATGTTTGGGAATGTGATATTCCACTATCTCATTACACAGAGCCTCTGGTGCATATCCTCCTGACCACTTCTACTTTGTAGTTCAACAATTCTAGGTTTGGTCAAACTGTGCAGAAATCAGACACATAAAGTCAAATTGCTGTCATTCACTTTCCTTCTGGCAAAGCTTACTACTCCAGCTGGCATGATGGTGATGTCACCAACCACACTTATCACGTCAACTCAAAGTATGAGGTCAAACCCCAACAGTTGCCTGTCTCCAACTAAGGCTCCGATGTTCATCGGCTTATACTGGCCTTGTCTGCAGCATTTCAGAGTTTTTTCTGTCAACACATTTCACTAAACTTCCAGGAGCAGCACATAAACCTGCTAATCAGTGTCCACCAAGGCTGTATACTTCCTTCCATTCAAAATTATGTCTGCTGTTGACTGCTTCTCTTTCTTCACTTCCTTGGGGAACAAGTTGACGCTGACATCTTCCCTGAGGTGTTTCTCTGATGCGACATACCTGGCCTTATTACATTGGAAACATCATGTCACATACTTCAGCATAACTGGCACAGTTGATCAATGTTTTTTTTTTTCATGTCCCTGCAATCAGTCCCTAGCCAAATGATGGGACTGGAGCATTTATAACAGATGATCTCACACTTTTACATTTCAGTCAGCACATGAGCTTGCTGAGCAACAGCAGAGATCTCTTCAGGATCCTCGGGCATAATGGCCCGTGCCCAAGTTGCTAGTTGTTCTAATGTCATGACATCCATTCTAGACAACACCCGGAAAGGCCACTACATGTGCTGTTGCAGTTCCAACACAAATGCACATTCCATCTGCCATTCTTCAACAAGCAGATCAAGTTGTCACAAATTTGCTAGATACTTGTTTCACTGTCTCTTCCAGGTGAAGTTGTTTCACTACAAATTGGTTGTCTACAACGAACAAGTTCAGAGCCTAGGCATGTACGAGGGTCCATTCAATGTGCTGCAAACTTGCCTTCTCTTCCCTGTCTGTTTGTTAGTATATGATGAAAATGCTCTCACACAGATGCTGTGGCAGTATTCACTCAACATCCATTCTCTTGCAAAGGTCACATATCATCTCAACACATTGAATTCATTGTATAACTGGTTCATCTGTAGCACTAACACCAAAGTCTGGACTTATTTGGTAATTAAATATTTTGTCCATGACAAAATGGAAGAAATTCAATATGCCAAAATAGCTTGTGGTAGATAGTCACAAAGAGCCCTGTCCTAACAAGTCAGTCCTGAAGCCCTTCTGCACTCATCTGTGCAGCTCATTTTTTATTCAGGTTTTTGACCACGTGCAAATTAGTGATAGTTTTAAAAGAGCTACAACCACACATGCACTCTGACTAAATTGCAAATGACAGCTTTGACTGGGCAGGCAAGATATTATGACCTCTTAGCCTCTGGTAAGTTAGTTTTTTGGTCCCATTTTACCCCAGATATCATTGACATTATTACACAAAATATTTATAACTAATCTGCTCAGTTTCTCTCCCTGGCTTCTTAAAATCAAATTTGACAAACTTCTAGTATGTACCACACATTCTGCTTCTATCATAATCTAAGGAGGTATATGCACACAAACTGATGGCATAGCTATTGGATCTTCCCTAGGATTTTTTTTTCTGAAATTATGTGACACACCTTGAAAATTTTGAAAATTTAACTTTTAACACAACATGTATATGGTCAGTGCATCTACAATCTATTCCTTCTCACAAAACTTTTCAGAAACTTTTTTTCTTTTTTTTCTTTTTAAATAATAACAATATTTTTCTTATATTCACTATAAATAAAACTAAAAAAAAAAATATCAACACAGTATTTTGTTGGAGTTTAAAATTTTCCATTGTAAACATAATTTTAGCAGTTTTTTTGTAAAATTTAATCACAACTCTTATGGCATTTCAGAAATCTAAAACATACACGCATATATTATTAAGGAAATTTAAAAAAAAAAAAATTCACTTACTGATGCAATAAGAATAGTTTTATTAAATTTAAATAATTAGATGCATTTTTCTAGATTTTCTAAAATGTGAATGTATTAGATATTCATGTTCTATTTCTATTGAGTTTTAATAGTTTTATTTTTTAACAACTTTTTCTCATTTATGTCTATGGAATTGAATAATTGATCAATTCTTCTAATGGTATAAAATGTATAAAAATGAACTTTTACACTATTGTGGGTGTCCATCTCAATAACGTTTATGAGAATACATTTTATATTTGTATATGTATATATTCATAATCGGGTAAAAATAATTGGCTATAGATGACGTATCATTTCATTCTCTTGCACTTCAAAAAATGAAAATATTTAAATTGAAAATAATTATCCATAACTGGATGTTAATATGAATACAACTTTTTATGAGAACTGTTTTTTTTTTTCTTTAAACTATTGTAATTTTTCTTTTAAGAAAACAGTCCGAATTTAAAAATATAAAAGTTGACTGAAACACTTCAAAAATTTTACAAAATGTTCAAAGCTATGTGTAGGAAACATTAACAAGTTTAATCCTGTTTGTCAGTAATTAAAATGTTTATTTTAAACAGGGATATTTAAAAAAAAAATTTTCAATCTACAGACGGAATTGTCGTGGCAACCCATTCTGTTTGAATGGCATTGGTGAACGGATGTGGCTGGGCCAGATCGATGAACGTAAGTGGCACGACATTGAGGACCCTAACCATGAACGACGCAGCCTGGTGGGTAATTTTAAAAGGGCTGGCAGTGTATGCATGTGCGCATGATCCTCTGTTGTGTTTGTGCCAGTTAATCCTCTATGTGTGAGTGTGAATGCATGTCATTTTCTGTTACATGTGTATTCAGTGGTGACTATCAATGGAACACTGAACAAATGAAGTATTATATTTGCCTTTCATTGGTGTGGCCTTAATGTGAAACAAAAAGAATCCCACCAACATTTTGTCATATTTTATCCACTCCTCATGAAAAGAAGTAACAAGAAAGTGCATTCAGTTGATGTTAGAAGAGAATGTCGTTCTATCTGTCTGGGAAGAATATCAATTTGCAGTGCTATCTGTAGTTATTTGAAATTCTCTGTAAGAGAATTAAATAAAATAGGGAAGCTTTGTGGTAACTGGTAATTCAAGTTATGTCCATTAAAATCAATATAATTACTAAGCTAATTGAATGGCTAATATACCCAAGACGCACTGCATATGACCAAAGACGTTATTTTTCTCTTAATCCACATTGATTTATTTTTCTTATATTTTTTATGAAGAAAATAAACAATTACTGAATCTTGAAATTTTTGAAGTCTAAAAAAAAAAGGGCTTCAGTAAAATTCAGTTTATCCAACTCTAATGTCACTACTGCATAGGCATGTGATTCTGTATTTATTTTCATTTTTTATGATGACTTTCATTGCTATATAAACTCCTGTTTGTAGCTCTATTTTGTGAATGGCAACATTATCCAGCCTTGTTACAAACATAACTATGTTTTGTTCATTCATAACATGTGTAAAAATGTATAAATCAATGTGTAGAGATGTGTTAATAAAATTAGCAGCTGTAAAAGGGACTTTTAACCTTTTTTTTTTTTTAATCACAAATACACACAAAAGCTAATAAAGAACAAAAACCATGAGTATAAATAATTTCTTGCATATGCACCAAAATACCATTTTTATTTATTTATTTATTTATTCTGACATTTATACATAAAACTAAATTATTGCATTATCATTTAAAATGAATTATGCTGGTATACTTGTAACTAAATCATTGTTGTAATTATATTCTTCGTGTATATTAGGAATTGCAGAAAATTCTTTTAACTTTTTCTATAGATTTTAATGATTGGAAACTAATAAAACATCATTGCTAATTGAATATAAATTTTATGAATTAAATATTACCTTTTTACAACTTGATTTATTAAATATGTTTGTCCCTGACTCCTAAATTTTGTCCTTAATTTAATTCAGATTTTAATCTGCTATCAGCATATTTATTCCCCCCTATATTTATATTTTTATATTTATTTCCCCTACATTTGATTATTTTAATGTATGTTAGCATTCAAAAAACACATTGGAAAATTGTCAAATTTCTGTATTTATCATCTGCCCTAAGAATTAAAGGAATTAGTTTCTTCTTTTTTTATTATTATTTTTAGACCGAAGCATGCAAACTGTATACACTAAGTTTTTAATTTGAAAATAGTGATCCTTATTTCAACTAAAATCACTATTCCAATAATTTGAATAAATAAAATGTGATGAATCACTATTACAGCTGCTGTTTTATAGAAGCTTATCTGTTAAAAAAATCTTTTAAGTCATCAAATTTCATATTTATTTTGAAGACAATGTATTGTTACAATTTATACACGGATTTATTTGGACTGTTTTGTTTTTGTTTCCTCCCACCCTTCATGCATACAATACTTTGGTCAAAATACCTTCTGGAGATATTGAACAGAATCTTTTTTCTGAAAATCTCTAGAAAGAGACTTTCAGAAGTCTTTCATTCTTCCTTGTAATATTAATCTGGTACAATGGGATACTGAAAATTTCTCTGTCCTAATCAGGAGGGATCCCACTCCTTAAAATTCTGACATTTGTTCATTTAGTCAGGTTTTGCAAAGTGGGTCAGATCAAGAACTTTTCAGCACCTTGTAGACTTTATCCACTTACTCAGCCATGTAAAGTAAGTTATTTTTTTTATTTATTTTTTTTTTTTTTTACATCAGATGAAGATTTCCTTGTCAGTGTACTGATTATCTTGATTAGGGATCATTTCAGTTTGGAACCTTGGTAACTGGCAAATGAAATTTCATGGAATACTTTCATGAATTTGAAGAAGATTGTAGATGTTTGTATTAGTTTACTGTCATTTTGCTTCAATGACTTGTCACAGTTTATTCTTGATTTCAGTGCTTATCTCCCTTTCCATCTTGGCTTATTTGATTGTGTTTTAAGAATCTTCTTGACAGTCTCTACAATTGGGGCAGCTAAATGTAGTACTCAATGGTGATTGTCATATTCCTTTGCTGGTATTGATAGTTGCTTTAACAACAAAGACAAGAGAACTGGTCCAAATAAATCAATGTACAAAAGCATTACATATTTATCTTGTGTATTTATAGTGCTGATATACTGCATTTTTGTCTTTCCTTTTGTATTTTGCATTTTTCACCTTTTGAAGATATATATATTCATGCATATTTTGTATATGATAATTTTTAAAAATACATTTGTTTTTCTTTGTCCGTTTTTTTCTCTCTCTCTTATAGAAATATTCAAAAATAGTTTCTAACATTTTTGCTTCAAAACCTGTGCAAAGAAATGTTCACAAAGTGATGCACATTTATAATAAAGCTTTCCTTTTTTCCTGGTAAAATTCAAATAATTGTCTCAAGTTTCTAGAATTTAACAAGTTGTGAACAAAATTATTGACTATTGCTTTAAAGACCAGTTTGTTATTACTAAACTATATATTTTAAAACTCAAATTAGATTTAAAGAAGCAAATCCTCTTTAATTTATAAACTGACATGAACCTGCTGAGCAATGCCACCAAAATTAATAATACAATTTTCACTTAACATTTGAACATTTATCAAATATACAGTGACTTTTTTTTTTTTTTTTTTTAAGAGAGAGAGAGAGAGGGAGGGAGAGAGCGTATTCAATTTCCTGATCTGTGAAGTACAGAGTTTTTCCTGTGGCAGAAACTAAAAATGTATCACTGTAAACAAAGACATATTATAATTGAATTTAATGATGGATAGCACCAAAAGTTCAAACAAACATCACATCAAAAATAGAATATGGACAAAATGTATGGATTTGTTTTGTGCTTTTTCCTACAAAATAGCTATAATTGTCAAGATGCAGGCTTTTTAACTTGCTTTCTACTTATCAATATAGTTTATTCAAAGTAAATTACTTTTAAAACTTTATGAAAAATAATATAAAACATTCAACCCCCAAATATAGCACAAATCAGCCACACCTATTTCATTGATAAATATGTAAAAAAAATTTTCAATTTATTTTATCATAAACATACCAGTAATCTAGCAAGCTCAATCCAGTTTGGAGGGTCTTGCATTATCAGCAGTAATAGTGACTGTTTACAAATTCAATTTTTGAATATTACAACAAAAACATTTGAAGATCACTACATAATTGCAGTCATAATGATGCATATTCTCAGGTGATTGTAAATTACTGGCAAGTGAATGATTAATTTGGTTTCAAAAGCAAAATACATCCTCATTTTAAAAAAATAAAATAAATTATGAAATTAAAAAAAATAATGGCTTGGAGGCTTTACCCTGATCAACAAATCAAATATGATCTACATTAAATTCAAACTAAGTGAAAAAAAAAAAAATAAATAAATTATCTTACAAATGTGTCAAGGCAAAGATCTGACATCTAACAGCAGCCAGACATTAACTTAAAGACTGATACAAATGGCTAGAATAAATGTACACATGTCAACTCTCTTGAGAAATAAAAAGTGGGGTAAAAACAAAATAAAAATAAAAAGTGTAGAGTGGTAATTTAACAGAATGCCCAATTAAATGTTATGAACATGGAAGTGTACTCTATTCGTTATCATTGTACTTGGACATATATATATATATATATATAAAAACTATAACAGACTAGATATCTATTATGTTTGAACATTATTTTTTTCTATTATGCTGTTCCTTGATCTAAGATTTTGGCTCACATGGCCATCTTCAGAGTGGTTATATGCACATTTAAACAAAGGTATTCACCATCAAAGATGATATTCTGTTATGTTGACATAGAAGATAACGGTTGCAGAATAGCAGATGCCGGTCATAAATTTGTGATGCGGTTCTATGACATCATACCATGTGAGAGAACGAAATATTAGTAATAGAACCATATGTTTAGATGCAATGTAATATGTTGTGACTGGTTTGAAATGTAATTTTATTGAGCGTGGGTGGCTTTGTTTTAATGTAGATGGCCTCCAATATCTTAAGGTTCTTTTTACTGTGTGTATGTGTGAGTATTATTGTGTTATCAACTAATATCTGTGTAATATTATGTACATGGCTATGTTTTTCTAAGAAATGTTTTAATAGAATTAAGATCAGAAAGATGACAGGTAAGTCTACAGGAAAGTATGGTTGTAGTAAAACCATATGAATGGGCAGTTAAATTGATACACTACATTGTTTTTTTTTTTTGTAGAGGATTTAGTTGTGTGGTTGTAGGGTTATTAAAGACTATGAGGTCAATTGTTTTAAATTTTTTTTATATAATGAGCTTAACATTTCTACCTATTATGTTTTTGAGTTGTTTCATCATGTTTGTGATTATGCATTTGGTTACAATAGTATAGGTTAATAGTATTATGGTTATTTTGATGTAAACTATTATATTATGGTTACAATTATTATTATCAATTTTGTTAGAGATATTAAGTTTGAGATACATTTTAATTTGTTGATCAATGATGGAATTAGGGAATCCATTATTAACAAGTGTTTGTTTAATATTATGTAATTCTTTATAGAATATGGTTTTGGAAGAAGATATAATTTGTGTGTGTATAACAGCTAACTTATGTCATTGGAGGCATTCACTATTTTAATTAAGAAGACACGAGAATGCTAGTGGGTTTTCTATATAGAGAAGTAGTAATTTATTTTATGGAATTAATAAGTATATCAAGGAATGGAATTTATTATTAAGTTCTAGTGTAAATATGAGGATGGAGTGATTTTCAAATTTGTTTTTAAGTTGTGTAATTTAATCAATATTTTTAGCTAAAATGCAAATGTCATCTATGTATCTCCCATATATAGAGGATTTATTAGTGTTATTATGTATTCTATTTTCTAAATGTGCCATATAATATATTATTATATATAATAATCACATTTCTGATCTTAGTTTTATTAAACAACATTTCTTAGAAAAACATTGCCATGTACATAATATTAAACAGCTATTAGTTGATAACACAACAATATTCACCCATACACACAGCAAAAAGAACCTTCAGATATTGGAGGCCATTTACATTAAAACAAAGCAACTCACACTCTACAAAATTACATTTCAAACTGGTCACAACACAATACATTACATCTAAACATGATTTTGCTGTTAACGTTTTCTCACATGGCACGACATCATAGAACCACATCACAAACTTACAACCTGCATCTGCTATTCCATAACCATTATCGTCGTAAAACAATCTTCTATGTCAACATAACAAGATATCATCTTTAATGGTGAATATCTTTATTTAAATGGTCATATAACCACTCTGAAGATGGCTCATGTGAGCCAAAAACTTAGATCAAGTAACTGCATAATAAAATAATATCCAAATGTTCAACAGTTTTTGTCTTTTATTTTCTGGAATTAAAGTAACTATATGAAATTTAGAATGGCTCATGATCTAACATAATAGACATTTGCATTTAATAATATATGTTTGAATAATGATCTGCTGCCCCAATACACTAATATATATATATATATATATATATATATATATATTATATGTGGATTCTCAACCATACGTGTTGAGAACCACAGCCTTGTATACGTTGATTTTGGTTCTGTCTCACACCATGTTCATCCAATAGCCTACGTCTAAGCATTCCAAAGAAACTGATTTCTCTCGCAATCCATTGTGTGACCTCGTCATATATACTCAATGAGTTTGACAAAATACTTTCTAGATAACAGACATTCTCTACTGACTTTAGAGGAATGGTGTTGATATAGACAAGGGGATTGGTATAGCTCTTGTCAGGAGCTGGTTGATACATGACTTCAGTTTTCTTTATATCCAGCCAGTTCATTTTGACACCCAAGCAAACATGGATGTTATTAAGTGGATCTCTTCCAAGGAGTGGGCCATGAGGATGCAGTTGTCAGCATAAAGCAGCTCACAGATCAGCATTGTCATGTTCTTTATATGGGCTTGGAAGTCATCTGAGGTTGAACAGGACCCTGTCTGAATGGAACTTTATGTAGACCCCCTTGTCTAGGGGTCATGGAATGTGTCAAGCAGCATAATAAAGAACAGGGTTGGAGCAAGGACACAGCCTTATTTGGTGCCATTGGTAACATTGAATGAAGGGTGAAAATATATATATTCTCAAGCCAATTTAAAAGTAACTTAAAGAATTTACCTATATTTTTTTTATATATTGTTAAGAATAAGGCATATGACATTGTTTGGCAAAAATCCTAGGGTGTTTAAGTTTAAATGTCAAATTACCTCCTCGATTATTATCCGCTCAAGCTGCTGTCCATCCGATGACCTGGGGAAGGGGGATCCAGTCCCCTGTGAGCCATTTAAAAAATCAGTCCACACATTGGATTGGGTGTTTGTAACAACCAATCCAATGCACAGAAAATGTGGTCTACTTTTGTCCAATTAATATAAAATTCAGAGTTTCTGCTAGTGTTTGATAATGGAGAGAGGGATCAGAGTGTGATCTTCCCTGACTGGGGTCAGCTTGGTGATGTTGAAAGACCTGAAACTCCCTGATGAACTAAGTCAATTTACATCACTGACTATTCCCTCCGGTGCCCTAGTTAGGAGCATATATTCAAAAATATATTATCAACTCCACAGTAAGAAAATCCTAAATGAGTCATAAGTTAGTAAAAAAAAATTTTTTTTTTTTTGCTGTTTTTTTTCTTAAATTGGCCCCATCCAACTATACAAAGGATTGCTTAAAAACATTTTCTGGTTTGACCAAGAAGGAATCCCAAAATAAATTTTGATATTTGGTTATTCAGATTTGTGAAGTGGATCAAACTAAAAACTATTCAACACCCTTTTTTATATATATATATATATATATATATATATATATATAATATAATATATATATATATAATATATATATATATATATATATAATATATATATATATATATATATATATATATATATATATATATATATATATATATATATATATATATATATATATATATATATATATATATATATATATATATATATATATATATATATATATATATATATATATATATATATATATATATATATATATATATATATATATATATATATAATATATATATATATATATATATATATATATATATATATATATATATATATATATATATATATATATATATATATATATATATATATATATATATATATATATATATATATATATATATATATACATACATACACACACTTTATTTTAGGATTTTACATCAAAAAATCTTGTCAAAATCCAAATACACAATTGCAGTTGTTTTTCAATGCGCATACAATACATCTCATCATTAGTCAACAGTTGCATATTAATTTACTAAATAAACCTATAGATTTAAATTATTTATTGTTTTCTTAAAGAAGCTATTTATTTATCAGCTATAAAAATGGTTTTTATATGGGGAAACTTACAAAGCATATAACTTGTCCAGCATTTTGTTAGATTACCACTTAATTTTTCTTGGGAAATGGCATTGTATAAATATACAAAATGTATCCATCCACATCTGCTCTTGTTTGGCATTTGTTGCTTGTCATCGACTTCAAACCTATGGGTCAGGACCCATTTATGGAAAATAATTTAACTTTTGCTTCTTCCCTTAGATTAAATTTAATTAATAATTGATTGGTTAATCTAAAAATTATAACCACCCCTCCTTTTCTTTATTTTTCTTTTTTGTGAAATGAGGCTGTATTTTTGCTTTTAAATCTGATTAAATCATTCACTTGCCAGTGATTTACAATCACCTGATGAGATGCATTGTATGTGCATCAAAACATGCCTACAATTGTGTAGCAATTTTGACATGTTTTTAATGTAATATCCTAAAATAAAGATATTGCTCTACTTTATATCAAGTCCTCTTTTAAATTAAATGTTATGAATGTTGGAATTGTACTCTAATTATTCTCATCTTACCTGGGTATATATAATATATATATAATATATATATATAATGACAGACAAAAGGAAAACTGATCCACTGTAAAATTTATTTTAAAAAAATGATCCATTAATTTTCTCATCAGCTATAGGTATTGTGCAGTTCCTGGTCATTTTCATTTTCCAGTTTATTGAACTTTTTAAATAATTATACATATATGTCTAAGCAATTTTCATTTAACACAAGGTATGAATGTGTTTGCAAATCAACTGAATTGTCTTCACAACTCTTATAAAAACACACGAAACTGGTTATTTCTAAAGTTAAAAAAAAAAAATGACCATTTTAAAAACCTAGAAGTTTTTGCCATAATTTTTTTTCTTTTGATGACCTGAAGGATTTTTATCTGCAATCTTTTTTCCTATCTATTTTCAGAATTCTTTTGTTGGGCTGAAGAATCTTGGAGCTACCTGTTATGTTAACACTTTTCTCCAGGTGAGTATTGATAATTTTGCTACTTAATATCCTAAATTCATTTGATATGATCCTCTAACTTCTGTAAGAAGAAATTAAGATTAACATTATCTTAGCCTATTAAAATCGTGATGTTAGAAGTGAATGATTATCTTTGTATTCTGATAACAAATGTATTTGTAAATTATATGTAACAATTGTGATGGCTAAAACAATCAAATTTCAGTTTTCAAATTTTCTAAATGAATCTTTTTTTTTAAAACTTACATTTTCTCACTTCTCCAGCTATGGTTCCACAATCCAGAGGTGAGAAGGGCTGTCTACCAATGGAGAAGCAGAGATGAGCCCCCACCTCAAAGCCCAATTGGTAAGTTAATAATATCTAATTATCCAAAAAGAAAGCCTTCATAATCTGTTTTATTTAAATGAGTATCTTCTGTTTTCTTTTTTTCCATACCTCCCCCAACGTTTTCAGTGCAATGTTCAGTTCTTCAACCTATTTGTCTTGTGCTTCAAAATGACTGCATTTTTTAATGTTGAGTTTTTATAGGAAACTATTGAAGCTGCTACAATTATATACAATAAAGACCTGTAATAAGTGTTGTGTTGTAATGAATGCACACACATTTCAAATTAACCTATGTATAGAATATGTAAAATTATATAATGGCTTCCATTTATCTACAAAGAATAAAGTAAACATTTTGTCTGCTTGTGTGCATCACTCATTTCGTTTTCTATAAAAAAAACAAATCCATATGATTGAAAATTGATCAGAGTGCAAACATATTTGGAGTTCATGCCTTTCACTAAATTTTTGATCAAAATGACTGAACACCCCCCTCCCTACACACACACACACACTCCCGGAGCAAAAGACGAAAAAAAATTAAAATTCTGGCTAATATACAATTCTGTAAATTCATGTGCAAATAATTCTCTAGGTTTTAGAATTTTGCATCTTTTTTCTGATTAACTGACAATCATTTAATTTCTATTTTACAGAGCTTAAATGTATTGAATGAAATGTCTTTTTGACATTTAAACTTGTATTCAGCTTCTATATATTTTATACCTACTAATTACAAATGGTGGACAGTTGACATTATTTTATTTGATCAATTATTAACATATAGAAAGAACAGGTAGATACCACTGAAACAAAGAGTTGCTCCTTTGAATTTTTGCATGTAATAAAACATTTTTCATTTTTGTGTGTGTGTCTACCATATAAACTATACTTCATTCATTTTTTTTCTCCTTCAGATTCTGAGTGGACCCCATCATCCATTTGTGGACATTTGCAGTTAATCTTTGCCCTTCTTGAGTTTAGTAAGCAAAGGTGAGTTTTGTCAAAAGAAAAAAAAGATTCTCTCTCATTTCCTCATCTATGTCTATAAAACAGAAGATGTGTGTGTGTGTGTGTGCTATTTATGCATGACCACATTTCTCAACCAATTTCAATGAAATTGTACACACATGTTGCAAATTTACCAAGATAGGTCAAGACCAACTTTTCACTCTCCAGGCCTCCCAGGTTTGGCAGAAAAGCGATAAAACTTGAAGAGAGTACAACTTTTTGCAGAAATCAAGGGAAAGTTACACATGAACATAATTTTTATTGGATGAGCTGGTGTTCTTTGCACTTAATACAAAATATAGCTCATGTTACAAGGTTTAGGTAGAGTGCTTGATAGTTTTCCTGCAACATTGGCTTCACACAAAAAATTGTAAAACAACTGAAAAAATCAGGTTTTTCATACTACTTAAAATAAAAATTTAAATAACTTATTTTTTATCTGATTTTCTTCAAACATGTCACAAAAAATTTGCCATCATGCAAGAAATAAGAGTGGTTTTATTCCTGCTCACTTCCATGAAAAACCAGAAAAAACTGTCCAAAAAGCTTATTTTTTGGCCATAACTTCCTGGTTTTTCATCCAATCACATATGACAAAAATTGACTTGCGTGAATGTTTGGTTTAGATTATTTCAGTTAAGTGGATGAAATCTGCAACAAACTAGGTACAAAATCGGCGTTTACCATTTAGCCAATAGTTTCTTCATATGATTCCATCCCAAATTGGCATTAGAACAACCTTTAATGCAAAGATTGTTTGAGAATTCCTGAAGAACTTCTTATTAACCCCAGCATTACAGTAAATGTGGAAAGAAGGAGGGGGGGCGTTTGCAGTTGAATCGAGCTCTGACGTTTCATCACTATTTTTGTTTATTATATTTGTGAACAATGCCATACTATTTGAAAGTTATTATGGCCATAGGAAATTTACTGAATATCTAAAACATTGAAACAATTCTACTCCAAGCAACAACCACAAAAGAAGGTTTTATCGATGGAAGCACAATCAAACACTTGTGGAGGACGTACCATAAAAAAGATGGCAGAGGGTAGCTTAGTATACCAACAGATGATGTATACAAGCAGGGATGCAGGCAGACATTTCTAGACAGGGTGTGGGTATACAATTGCAGCCATGTTCTATGAGGAGGTGCTGGAAAGTTCTCAGCCTAAGAGAAAATTTAAAAAAAAAAAAATTTTTATCAGATTTTTGGAAGTGAGTCAAGCTGGGAACTTTTCATTATCTCTTTGCTGTCATTCAATTAAAAATTGTAAATTATGAATTTCTATATTTAATATAAATATTTTATGAAACTTAATAATAGAAACAGGATGTCATTTTTACTTTGATGGTTTCTAATTTGGATAATCTCTAAAATGTTTCCATTTTAACATCTGTTTTGTACTTGTAGCTAACATGATGTTATATAAAGTTTCTTAAAAATTAAGGTTTCTTTATTTTCACAAGTCTGAAAGTTTCTGAATCATTTATAAATTGATATGAATGTATAACATAATAGATTTAACTGTGACAGCCATGTAATGAGATACAGACATTATTTAACTTCATTTGATAGAAAGATGGTGCACTCTTCAAGATGGTAAGTACTTCAGCCAACACTAGCAAGGGAATCCCAGAGATATACAAATTCTAAACACAGGAAAATATGTGAAAATTGCAGGCACTCATAAGTGATGCAAGAATTAGTCCATTAATGACTGAAAAGATGTTATTGCATCAAATTACTTCTCAGTTCAGCAATCTCAATCTCCTCAATCAGTACAGCATACACTGTACGGCAGGGCTTTTGTTGTCATCAGTCGACATGAGCACAATTATTATGTCAATTGCCATTAAACTGGAAGGCTGAGTCACATTTTCAGTTATTTCAGGGAGTTGATGGCATTTGTGAGTGGATGAGATTTTTTGTGACTATGGATCCAGCCTGTCTATAATGCTATGGAGTGTATTCTATTGGAATTTTCAAGAACTATTAGTGAAAGTGGAGTCTCTCTTGACAGATGTTACATACACAGATTTTTTTTGCAGACTATTTGCTCCCCACACACATATACACAACATTATGCTTTATGTTTCCTTGTGGTAATGGCTTATTTCAACAAAAAATTCACCCTTGTTCCAGAAATACTCTGCTGACTTCCAGATACTACATTAGCCCTCATGTCCTCCATATTTAAAACCCATTGAGCATGTAGAGGGCATCTTGCAGCTATACTCAAATACAAATCAGTCCAGAAACATGTCAATAGATATACCCATGCAATAACTCCATCACCTTGTTAATTCCATGCTACTCACTCTCATTGTTACTCATGAAAGGTCGAGCTACATGTTATTAGATAGGGACTCAATCATTGAAATACACAAGATGACCTAAACAATATGAAGTTCACAGTGTTTGACTGTCTTTAAGTGTTGATTCACTGGACAAAAACTGAGAAAAGAGGCTATGATACTGGTACCAAATTGTGTGAACTTCTGAAACTGCAGAAGAGTAACAGACAGAACTTCAAAGTAGGCAAAGTGTTGTCTTGCCTTCTGGTCAGTAGGTTTAAAAAAACACAGCCATGTAATGCTATTTTAATGACCAACACACAAAATGGCTGTTTGTGAGAAAAGACTAAAGCATAGTTGTTTTCACCTACACACGTGGGAACAAAATTCAACAATACAAGTGATATTCTATTGACTTTCATACTTGGACAATTTCATTGGCTTTCTTGAGCTGGGATACATTTCACTTGTTGTGTGTGTGTGTGTTTATATATATATATATATATATAAAATAATTTTCCAAGATTCTATGCTGTTTAGCATGACTGTATTTTCTCCTCTGTCTTATTAGCCTCAAAATAATATGTCCAATACAGTCTATATTAGAAATAGACTGTTGTAAAAATATATTCCTTTTTTTTTTTTTGTTAATCCTTAGGTACATAGACCCAAGCAACTTCATAAAACATCTTGGACTGAATACTGCTCAGCAACAAGTAAGTCTTTCATTTATATATTTGAATGCAGGTTTATTAATTATGACAAAAATAGTTTTAAACAGTATTTAATTTTTACTACTAAATTTTCTCCTCCTCAACAGAGTTAATCTATTGTTCAGCTTTTAATTTAGAATGAAGAAATGCCTTGAAACAAAACTTGAATCTGGACTATCATACTTTTCTAGTTTTTTGCCATCACCACTTCAATTGTTCACTGTTAAGTAATATGTTTGACACAAAGGGAAAAAATAATGAAAACAAATTAACTAGGTAAATTGTGTATTCCATACTCAAGGACAAATCTGTCTCAGTTTTCAATGAATTCTTTGATTATCTTGAACTTGGCACCACTGACCAGACAAGCTGTGTGCTGCATAGGATGAAAAATTTTATCTTAAATGGGTTGTTCTTTAGACCTATCAAGATTATCAGAATTTACAGGATTGTATTTATAACATTTGTGCCACTTGACATTTTTTACATAGAAAGAATTTTTTTTTTCTTTTCAAATGCATTAAACAAACCAATTGATCGATGTTGTACTGCACAGTAACATTCTGTCTCTATTCAAACAATTTAAAAAAAAGGTTTTCTCACATAGATTTTGTTTTGTTGAAGGTTGCCCCTGCATCTAGTCACACATTTCATCATTTTGGATCATCATAAATCTATCATGTTATAATCAGTAAATATCTTGTTCAAAAATGATTTTTTTCCCTCCATGCAGATGTGAAAAACAAAATTTCCTAAGTTCAAGTGGATATCATTTCCCAAGTTTCAGAATTTTCCTTAAAACTTTGTAAAGATCATTTATAGTTGATTGACTGTACAAACAACAAAAAGGACTAAACTACTTCTAAGATTCTCTAACATTGTGAAAAAGATGTTATGGGGAACTTTTGTATTAACCTAATTTAATATTTGCAAACTTGGATATGAAGAGACTGTAAAAGTGGCATTAATGATAGCTTTTGTTTGGAATTTTTATAAAACCTTCAGATTCTTCAATATCAGTAGTTCCTTGATTCACAGGTTATATTCATTACCTTCTCCTAGTTAAGCTCAATTTTCTCTCTTATGTGGAATTATCATCAAACATTTTTCCCCACCATTAATACTTATGACTGAATATACTTCTCCAGCTAAATTTCCTTCCCTAGGAGTCAAACACTTCCTAATCGCTGTTTTATATGAAGATACACCTTCAATTGGTCATGTTGCCAAATATAACACAGAAAGAGGGTAATACAACATGATGCAATGGTTAGCAAACTTGTCTTGCTAGATTAATTATGATTGAGTAGTGAGTTTGATCCTCACTGGGTGCTCCATACTTCTAGCCTTGTGCCAATTCACAGCATTGTGTTATCAATAAAGATGTAATGTGTTGTGGGTAATATGTTTCATCTGCTCACTATTTTCACCTGATCTCCAGATGTGGTTGTCTAGTGATTTGATGTTGTGTACTCACTTGGCTGTGATTATCGAAGAATACCTCTGGTTATTTTAGCAGGCTGTGGTTTTGTTAATCTAGAGACTCTTTTGAAAGATCATAGGTAGAAAGAATAAACACCAGTGTAAAAACTGCCAACAATTTAATACCATTAAGTTGTTAAAGGTTACAATCACTCTGATTGATTTCTTCTAAGTTTTTGAGGTATTCGGAAAGTTAACAGCAGGGTTAGACATTTGTGTCTGTGTTGGAGATTCCTTAAGGTTGAGGAGAGAAGAATAGTCATTTGTTCAGGAGGATGATATTGATGGATCTTCTTTTTACTGTTAGGAACATACATGACTTCTATATTCAAAAATTTTTGACCAGATATAGTTTCTCCAAAAGTACCTTCAGCCAGGCATAGGCAATTTGGTAAGAACCAATGTAAATTTGGGGTATAGTTCACTACAACCCTTCGCAGATTTTTCAAAATTTTGGTAAACACATTAATCTTAACATTACAATCTCTTTGGGAGTTGTGAATTAGGGTAGTGAAAATTCAATTGTACTGAATATGTCAAATCTTACTAGGTTTATTTTGGGTTCAAATTCTGCTGCTACCATTCTAAAAAGCATTTTAGGTTCTGGTTAATATTTCTAAATTGAACTTTCTTCCACCAGGTTCCAATCTAGTCAACTAATCTTCCATACTTTTTACCACTTAGTACTTTTATCCCTTCATTTACAATTCTTAACTTTCACAATATATCGGGTCATTCAGTGACATTTTATGCACTATGACTCAATCAGGGCCATTGCCCTGTCACATGTATATTTTAGTTTCTTAATATGGCCTCTGCAGACCTTGAATTAAACTTAACTCTGCTCAACTCTCTTTTTATGATGTGGTTGATCATGACTCAACAGCTTCTTGTTTCATTGCTCTCAACAATACTTGAACTGATCCAGTCTTTCCTATCAAATTGTGGAATGAAAGTTATCCTGAACAGCCACTTGCCTAGATCCCTTCATACTAACACAGATATAACCCCACCCACCCAGGGCTCCATCCTTGGTTCTAGTCTGTTTTTAATTTTCATTAATGACCTTCCTGATGACATCAGCTCTCAACTTGGTATCTACACTGATGACACAAGAATTTACTCTTCCCTTGATAGTAAGTCTTATCAGCCTGACGACATCAAAATGGCAGCCAATGTCCAAAACAACCTCAAGTTCAACCACTAAGAAATTCAGTTCACTATGTAAGGTGAGACAATTTTTCTCTCCAGAATCTATAAGTCTAGCATTCATCTATGCTTAGGATATTTGCTGCCACATATGGTCTGGTGCCCCTGATCTACCTACCTTGATCGTCTTCATAAGATCCAAAGAAGAATCTGCAATATTATTGGTTCTGATCTGACAGCTCAACTCCAGTCACTTTCCTACCACTGTAATTTAATTTAAGCACAGCACTAGACTCATTTACAGTTGAGCTGGCTAGATGTAGCTGTAAATTCTAGTCTATCCGTTTCTTCTCTCACACTTCTCACTTACAGAATTTCCTTCTGGCTTAATGCTTTCCAACCAACTTCATCTACAAAGATATAAATGCAATATCAATTGCTATCTACTGTCCACCTGATTACTATCTTCTCTTTCTGCTCATCATTAATGTTTCTGTTCCTAATTCTTCACACCCTGTAACCCCTTGTGTTACTGCCTTGCTTGAGGTGATTCTGATTATTAAAAAAAAAAACTTACACCTTTATAAACCCTCTTTGTGTACATGTTGCTTAGTCAATTTCCTCACATTTGTTAAGTAGGTTACTTTCTGCTTTCTTCTGCTTCACTTGCCTTCAATGTTTCCCGTGGGTCTTAAATTCTTTAAGAATGCTTTCTACATGTCTCAAAAATTTTAACTGTTTGATTGTTAATAAGTTTCTTTCTAAGTCTTATTCTTAGAACAGACCATGTCCAAGATATTTTCAGCATTCATCAGTGAAATCCTGTCATTACTTTTTCTTTTTATTTGTAATTGTTCAGCATTCGTTCCCAATAGCAGACATTTCTTTGTTTCTTATTTTTCAATCCCTAAATACCTTGCTAAGTTTTTGAAAATTAGAAATATATAAAAAAAAAAAAAAACCAAACTTTCAAAACATTCTAACCTATCATTACACAATGCTTAACTCATGAAAAATAGGAAAGAATTTTGGGGGGTAATAATTTTTATAGATTAGCATTCATTAAACCTTCTTTTAGCCACAGCATTTGCCAAAATTGAAAAAAAAAATTTTTTTGATCTCTGACTTCTTAAAGAGTTATCTGTACTTTGTTTTTATTTATAAATGTCAAGTTTGAAATTGTGCTTACATAATTGATGACTGTACTACTGATGTCATTTTTTCCCATTCATAATAGTATAGTTATCAATGACATAAGCATAGTTTAAGATTTGATATTTGTAAATAAAACCAAAGTACAGATAACTCTTTAAGAAGTCAGGGATCAATTTGACACTGTATTTCTATTCTGAACAGGATCCACCTCTTTTCTAAAATAATTTTTAAAAATATCAATATTTTTCTGTTCTGACAAATGTTGTGGCTAAATGAATGCTAATCTATAAAAAATGACTACCCTCAAAATTCTTTTGTTTTTTTTATGAGTGAAATTTTGTTTAATAACAGGTTAGTGTTTTGAGTTTTTCTTTTACATTTCTAATTTTAATTTGTGTCAATTAAACATTACTTGTTTGAACATGTGTATAATATTGTTATTTTCTAAATTGTACAATATTTTTAAGTGTTGCTTAGTTCCACCAAAGAACATTCTTATTAGATTATGGAACCTTCTGCAGTATAATAATAGAATACCACTTGTGACTAAGATGAAAGATTTCTGATGAGAAACTTCCTCTTTTTCTTTATAATTCTCTAAGATATTATAAAGAATGGCTGAAAACACTGAAGAACTATTCCTTTCATTTCACTCTCTCTCTATCTCTCTCTATCTCTCTCTCTCTTTCATATACACAATGAATGGAAGCCTTCTTTGTTTTTTTTAAACTTTCTTTTCATGTAATATTGTATTTTGTTTGTTTTTTTAAAAAGTTTTTCTCTTATAGGATGCCCAGGAGTTTTCTAAGCTATTTTTGTCTCTGTTAGAAGAGACATTGATGCAGAGTGATAACCCCAAAATAAAGAATGTGATAGAAGAGCAATTCTCTGGGGAATACACTTATATTACCTGGTAAGTTTTTATTTAAATTATTTGCATGAATTTTATTTCAAACTTGCTGAAAAGTTCTTGGCCTAACCAAGACCCTCCCTCCCCCAACATTACACACACACAAATCCAAGTCTTCGTCTCTCTCTCATATATATATATATATATATATATATATATATATAAACAGCAAGATGAGCTTTACCATTCATGATTTAAAAAAAAAATAAAACATTTAACCAGCTGACTAAATATTAAAATATAAAACACAAGAAGCATGTAATGAAATAAAGGTGGAAAGCTCAGATGGAAATCATGTTAAGCCCTAACAGACTTTCCCTCTGTTTACAGAGGGAGGGCTGCCAGGACCTGACATAGATCGTTTCCAATACCAATGAATGAGCATGACTAAGGATGAAAATAGGTCAATGCTGAAATTGGTGGCACAACTTGGATTGTTCATCATATGCTTCTTGTGTTTTATATTTTATATTGTAATATTTAGTTTTCCCTCAATTTCAGCTCTGGTTGGCTGGTCTTTTTCTTTTTTCTTTTTTTTTTTTTTCTTTTTTTTTCTTTTCTTTTTTTTAATCATGAATAGCCATTTTTATTTCCATAATGAAATTTTGTATCTCTAAGAAAATAATGAAATATATATATATATATATATATATATACACACACACACACACACCATTAATGTGTCTGGTAAATTTTTATTTGATTTATGAGGGTGTTGCTAAAAAGTTCTCTCTCTCAATTAATTTTAGTTTGTAATGTTCTTATTACAATATTACTGGGGCTAAAACAAATCTTAGTATCAAATGTTTACAGCACATTTAATGAGAAAACATGATAATGTGATTAAGTGATTATTATGTGATTTAAGTTGTACCACCTATGAAGTATCTCCATCTCTACCTTCCTTTTTATTTTTTTTAATGGGTTGAACCATTCAGCATTTGAGCTGTTCACCCTTTGTATCAGTTTGCCATTTTAACTGCTAAATGTTTTAAAAAATTCAGTTGTATAGATAAAGTCCTTTATCCAGTCATTCATCTTTCATTTCTGGAACAATCTTGTAATTTGGAAAATAAGTCTAAATGATGTGATGTAGGTAAATGTAATTTCTCTTTCCATATCTCTCTCTTTCTCTCTCGTCTTCTCCTACCTGACTTATTGGCATTTTGTACAATAAATTGCATAAATTAGTCTCCTTTCACTCAATAAAATTAGAGATTGCAGGCTACACACTTTTGATATAAAGATTTATCAGTTAACCTAAAATCAAATCTCAAAAATGATTATATGAGGTTTTTTTTGTTTTCCTTCAGCTGCAGTCAGTGCGGTGGGAAATCGAAAACGCCTTCCAAGTTCTATGAACTTGATTTAAATATTCGCGGAACTAAAACCTTGCATGAAAGTCTTAAAGAATTTTTGCAGGTAAGTTAAAGAAAATCATAATTTGAATATTTTGGTAAAATGAAATTGGAACTGAAATAAATTAATGAAATAAAAGAAAGTACAAACTAAAATCTTCATTTGGTTCTCAGAGTTCATGCTTTCTTCTGTAAAGTTTTTCTACAGTGGTGGCACAGAACTCAATTGTTTCTAAGAAATTTGACTTTTCACAGAATATTGAAAAATACAAATTCCCAATTAATAAGAATCAATCACATTCCAGAGTGAGGAGAGGACAATTGTAAATAGATTAATATTACTAGAACCTCCATATACCTTTTTTTTTTTTTTTTTTTTTTTTTTTTTTTTTTTGACTATGTTATATTTAGAATCCCTTTTCTATTCCAAAAGTCATAATGCTTACTGCTTCCTCAT